>JACXGJ010009166.1:0-24936 GCA_016801105.1 Esox niger
TGTGTGTGTGTGTGTGTGTGTGTGTGTGTGTGTGTGTGCGACCTGGTGTGTGTGTGCGTGCATGCGCATACACATTCTGTGATTTGTAGCACATAATCCTCCAAACCTACTGGTTACTCCTTTCACATCCCAGCGTCTCATCCATTCTGCCAGATTTATTTCCTGCAAGATTGCTTTTTAATTTTCTCCCCACTAGTAGCAATGCTCACTACGAATCCTGTTTGACAATCTGAGCATTCACTGTGAGGAAGGACTGGAGAGACAGATGGAGGAACGGAGGGAAATGGGGGAGATGTGATGTGTAGGGGGCAGGAGGAAAGGAGATAAGGAGAGGACATCGTGTCTCAGTACTCTGTGATGTTCTGTACTGACCTTAGCTTCCGCACTTGCTTTGATGTGTTTTCACACACACACACACACACACACACACACACACATCTTAACACAGAACGAGTGCCAGCCTCATTGGGAGGCTGGCCAGAGATTAAATCAAATCAATGCTCCAGTAATACAGACTGCAGGGTAAAACAACAAGTATAGAGATGGTCTGAACAAGAAAAGGAACCAGGCAAGCCTTGTTCGGCCTACGGTTAGAAGGGATGCATGTTGCTGCCCTCGCTGGGTACGATGAGGGGTCTCATGTGACAGACTGCATCTTTAACCACCACACCTCTAAGTTGCACATGTGCCAAGGGTCGGTGTAGCGTCTCGACATTAGATCATTTTGTCAAGCATTAATATCACGCCAAGTTTGAATTCTTTGCTAGACACCTTTGAGTATTGTGTTACACTGACAAATGTTTCTTATTAAGTTTAATACAAACAAATACAGTGAGGGGAAAAAAGTTTTTGATCCCCTGCTGATTTTGTACATTTGCCCACTGATAAAGAAATGATCAGTCTATTATTTTAATGGTGGGTTTATTTGAATATAGAGAAAGAACAACCACAAAAACTAATATTTTTATGTTTTGCATGTTAATGAGGGAAATAGGTATTCAACCGCTCTGCAAAATATGACTTAACCCTTGTTGGAAATCACATAGGTCAGACGTTTCTTGTAGTTGGCCACCAGGTTTGCACACATCTCAGGAGGGATTTTGTCCCACTCATCTTTGCAGATCTTCTCCAAGTCATTAAGTTTCAAGGCTGATGTTTGGCAACTTGAACCTTCAGCTCCCTCCACAGATTTTCAATGGGATTAAGGTCTAGAGACTGCCTAGGCCACTCCAGGACCTAAAGGTGCTTCTTGTTGAGCCACTCCTTTGTTGGCTTGGTTTTGGGTGATTGTCATGCTGGAATGCCCATCCACAACCCATTTTCAATGCCCTGGCTTAGGGAAGGAGGTTCTCACCCAAGATTTGACGATACATGGCCCCGTCTATCGTCCCTTTGATCTGGTTAAGTGGTCCTGTCCCCTTAGCAGAAAAACAACCCCAAAGCATAATGTTTCCACCTCCATGTTTAGGATGGTGTTCTTGAGGTCATAGGCAGCATTCCTCGTCCTCCAAACACGGCTAGTAGAGTTGATGCCAAAGACCTCGATTTTGATCGAATCTGACCACAACACTCACCCAGTTCTCCTCTGAATCATTCAGATGTTTATTGGCAAACTTCAGACAGACCTGTACATGTGCTTTCTTGAGCAGGGGGACCTTGCCACCGCTGCACGATTTCAGTCCTTCACGGTGTAGTGTCTTAACAATTGTTATCTTGGTGATTATGGTCCCAGCTGCCTTGAGATCATTGACAAGATCCTCCCATGTAGTTCTGGGCTGATTCCTCACCGTTTTCATGATTATTGCAACTCCACGAGGTGAGATCTTGCATGGAGCCCCAGAGAGAGGGAGATTGACAGTTCTTTTGTGTTTCTTCCATTTGCGAATAATTGCACCAACTGTTGTCACCTTCTCACCAAGATATTTGGCGTTGGTCTTGTAGCCCATTCCAGCCTTGTGTAGGTCTACAATTTTGTCCCTGACATCTTTGGACAGCTCTTTGGTCTTGGCCATGGTGGAGAGTTTGGAATCTAATTGATTGGTTGCTTCTCTGGACAGATGCCTTTTATACAGGTGACATGCTGAGATTAGGTGCACTCCCTTTAAGAGTGTGTAATTGCCATTGATACAATAACTATCAATGTAGGTGACAATAACAGATTATTTCGTCAAGTGAAAAGACGAGAGAATCGTGGAGACCCCTCCGCTTTTACTGTGCAAGGGGTTGTGATCTACTGCACATTACCCCAAAAAGCATGCACAGATGCATACTTCACAAATCCGGTCCAGCAAAAAATAAGATGTGTAGAAAGGGAACACAAGGAATGAACTGTACATACAATTACTAACATATAACAAATGTAAATAACATGGCTAAATACAGGAAGTGGAACGATGTACGCATGCACCTCCAATTTGTCAGGTGCCAACGTTTGCTGGGTATTTCTGACCTGATGAAGAGCCGTTTGGGACTGAAACATTGTCAATCTGTGGGTTTTGTTATACTACATTTTTGTTGGAGCGGTATCAGAGATGCAGACTCTCTTCTATCATTTCAATAGAGGAAGTACCAGTACCAGTCAATGTGCATGGGCACAGGGACATTAATGATGTGCATATATATATATATGTACTATTAATACAACAGTATTTGACTGTCTTAGGGCCGGTTCCGTAGACAAAGATTTAGTCAAAGAAGAAAAAACAAAGCTCAATGGATTTTTTTTGTCCAAGACTAGACTTTATCCATGTCTGTAAAACCAACCATTAATGTTTACATTTAACTTAGCAGCCTTTCTTAACCGGAGTTATTTCATTTTCTATATTTTTTTGGCCTCCCATCGAAATAATACCCATAGTCCTAAGTAAGCACAATGCTCTACCACCTGATGGTGAGGTTCTGTTTCCTAGTCCTGACTGATGGTTTTTGGTCACCCCTAGCCACCTCTATGTTCCTGCTACTGCCTTCTGTTTTCTAGTCTGTTTGTGTCTTGTATATAGCTTGTGTCTAGTTTTTTACTAGTCGTGCCTGTTTGTTATAGTCCTGAATGTTTGCACCTGTTCCTGTATAGTTCTACTCTTTGTATATCAGCGTATGCTTCCTTGTGGAAGCATTGTTAGTCTGTTGTGTTTGTGGTTGTAGTCTACAAATTGTCTTGCTTGTTTGCTGCCTTCCCATGTTTCTTTTATTTGAGTGTTCAGTGTGTCTGCCTGCCTTAGTTAGATCCTGTCTGCCGTTTTGTTATTTTGCTCCTTGCTTTGTTTTCTGTTTAATTATGGGAAGGAAAAGTCAATTAAAGAAAATGAAACAAAAAAATGAAGCTCTGTGCGTGAATCCATCTACTACCATGAATGCAAATCGTTACACTGAGCTACATGGCTTAGATTCAGTCTCAGCTTGGGGATACAAATTGAACAGGGTCAAGTCTCTTTCTCGGATGGCTATGATTACTTTAAGGGTTCTGGAATAATTCAGGAATTCAGCCGTTTGTACCACTATCAATCACTTTGAAGCTCTGTAAACCTTCTATGGTATGTTAAATAATATGTCATTCAGGGGTCAATTGTACTACACGGTGCCATTCATGTCCCCAGGAAAGTTTTATTGTAATTATTTTGTAAAATAGTGTAAAGAAGATATGAAAAGTTTGAGAGCAAGTGTCGTTTATCTTTAAAACACACTGAGACATATAAGCCATAAAATGAATTCAAATGGAAAAGTATATTCTATGTCACTCTAGGATGTTAAAGTCTCCCATTTTAACACATTTATGTATGTCCTTGAAATCACTAATTCTTCTTTTAACCAGAAAAGCCCTTATCGCAGTGACACCATTTTCAGATGAGGGGGGGAAACAGCACAATGTTCTACATATTTTTCAGTGTTTCATCATGTTTAACTGTATGTCCCACTCATACATTTCCACTGTTAGGCTAAATCATTGAAAATATATCAAGTTTCATAATTATAAAGTGTGCCTGACAGATACTTTCAAATACTGTTCAAATGTTCATCATCAATGCTAGCTAACTTTTGCTCCCTGAAGGGTTATGCCCTGTTAGGAATTTACACTAACAGAATGGAACGTGTCCCTGAAAGCTAGAAATGCTGACATGCTTCTGTTATAGATTTGTTTCTGTGTCTTCCATGGTGCTGAAATATAGACAGGCCGATGTCTTATGGGATTCTACCTTCCTAATGGAGTTTGCATCATTGCACACTCACTAAAAGGGGCCCCTGGAGGGTTTAATTAGCATATATACCCTCAATAATTTTCCTTCCGTCAGCTTTGGGACATTTGTCGAGAGGTAAAGGGTTTCATTTGGGATTAAGCCACAGACTCCTCAACTCCAAAAATACTGTATTCTTTAGGAGTCACCAAAAGAATAGTTGATTTCTTGCAGGAGTTAGACATGAAATGTGAGCCAATAATGGGAGTCGGGCAATCATTTTTTGAGACTCTCCACTACTAGTTTGAGCCCAGAGTGGGGTAGTCAGACAGTAGAAAAACAGGTACACGCTAAATAGTGCCACCACATGTTGCAATTGCCAAATGGATGACCGCTGGTTAGACCCCAGTGTTGGGTGGAGCAGCGTGATGTCAAACCTCCAAAGTCTGGTGGGAGACAGCAGCACTTCCACTGATCTCTGCCAGCATCCCAAATGGCACCCTACAAAGGCACTACTTAAACGCACTAGTTTTGACCCGGACCCATAACTACTGCAAACCTCGTCCTTTTCCCACACTGCATGGCCTAGACTTCACACCCCCTCATGGCTCATTTTTGTCTCAGCTGAAAACATCTCCATTGGGTTTGCAGGGTGTGGTGTTTTGGGTTTCTAATACAACACTTTCTTTTACAGGAGGTGTGGTCAGAGATGAGCTGTGTTTCTGTTACATGTATTCGAAATACATTTCTTAAGTAACAGTGATAAACAAGTTTGTGCTCTATTCTGAAGTTAATACACGACTACGGATCCCAATCATTGCAAGAAAAATATTCAATAAAAAAACATTTGTCGCTGAATGTTGTGGAAAAAAAGACAATTTGGGCTATTGAAGTTATTTATGCCTAGAACTCTGACTGTGAGGTTTGGCAGCAACGACATCTCCTCATTGACCCTTATAACTGGCGCCCACCAGGGGTGTGTTCTCTGCTTTCTGCTTTACTCCTTTTACCAGGTATGTTGACAGAGCACATTCTCCTTTACAGCCATGAGCTGGGGGGGAATGGTAACAGGGAAGGAGAGATATAAGCCAATTCAAACCTGGGGATTATTAGGTTGCCATGTTGGCATTAGACGCTGATTGGAATTGTGAGGTCTTTAGTAGCTGCAGTGTCAAGACACCCGTTTAATATCTCATCCAGAGACTGCACTCTACGTAGCTAACTAGCCACATAAACCTATTTTTGGAAACAGAAATTGTAATGGAATAAATTACCAAACTATAAATTAGACACATACACCCTGCCTTCTACCCATTCACACACTTGATAACTGCTGCTACCAGACTCCTTTTTACTTACTACTCATTATTGCTCAGACTCAGTTATTGTCACTTCTTCCCAGTTTAATGAAAATACTCTACTTTTGCTGAATTGTATTATAAAATAATACCTTTTCTCATCTGTATGTATGATCATCGTGTTGTACTTTGGACCGTTGTGCAATACATTACGCCATGGCACTCATGCTTCTTCAGGTAATGTTGGCATTAGGTCTGGCCTCCATCTTTTATTCAGCCCGTGTGCTCCGCTTTATTACAGACAGATCAACTACCCATAAATGGAACATGCTGTCTCTGCTAGGATTAAACATGTTTCATTTTGCTCCTGATTTATTACATGTGAAGAGAAGGTGATGAAAACTACTGCTGTTTATCCCCAGTCCCTCTCACATCTCTCTCTCCCAGGTAATTAGACTTCCAGCCTCCTCCCTCTTTCCATCGCCTCGCTCACCCCCCCCCACCCCCGCACGTACAAGTGGTGTTGGTATTCAGGACATCTCTCCTCTGCTGCTGAGACTACACTACTCACCTGGTCCACTCCTGTTCCGTAAACCACTGGGCTTTCTAGCACTCATGCACAGACTTCTGTTTCGATATCAAGTTCTGTTTGATAAAATACATTTGCGGCAACTTAATCACATGTAGGAAGATCTGAAGAGGAGGTTGGAGGGAAGACGGGAGCTGGAGATGTGTGGGTGTGTGTGTGTGTGTGTGTGTGCGTGTGCGTGTGCGTGTGTGCGTGTGTGTGTGTGTGTGAGACAGCCATCTGTTCTGTCATGTTGAACAGGGCCTAGGTGTCAATAATGTTAAGAGGCCGCGAGCAGAACAATGACGCCCGGTTGACTGGAAATACATCTGAGCGATGGAGTTTGTGTCTGACTTGATAGTGTGGTGACTAGATACTCTATGTGCCGACCAGACAGTGATTTATTTGTCAATAATATGACTTTGATACTTTTGTCTATGCAGTGTTTCAATAGAGTTCACCAGTTGGTCATGTTGTTCCCGTGTTTGTCCAGCACATTGTGATCATTGTCACATGCTGCGCTTTAATCTGTAATCCATTCACAGTACCTCGCTGGGCTTTGTCCTGGTGTGCTGGGTTTACACACAAGCTCTGTTCAAACATAACTAACGTCCATATTCCAGTAATGTCCCACTCTTCTGTTCAGTACACACATTTCCACTCTAGCCCTGCGCCACGACATCTGATTCATCATGCAACCTTTGGATCATGCGTGTTTGTGCAGCGCTGGGGCAAAGCTGTGTTTAGAACCACTGACAATACCGGTACACCCCCTGACAGTAGAGATGTAGTCCAGGCTGAGGAGCGGAGGATCTGGTATCAAACCCCACACGGGTGGTGTTGTGACAGTTATTGCTGCAGGGAGGCAGGAGGTGGGTTCTGGCTTGTCTTAGAGGCCAACCAATGTGCAACTGGGCCCTCCCGCCTGTGCTTTATTCACCATAGCATCGTGGCCTAGTTAACACAATTTAATCAAACGCTCTTTAAGAGACTGCTTTCTTTTGGGGTTTAGTCTTTTTGGTGTTACATTGATTCTAGTGCACTGGGAATACAACATATATGTGTGTTGGTGTGTGTCCTGGGCTGACTGGCTTGCTGATTAGAGTATAGACCTTAACAGCTACAATAGGGGATGTAATTTGTGAATTTCGCCAAATGCATTTACTCACGCAGCGCAGTGTTCTGCCAGTAATGCAAATTAGTGAATTAATTTACATTATGTTGGAATGAGAAGTGGTTGAGAGAGAGCAAGTACCGTGCATGGCTCTTAATGTAGTTCATCAGCAATGTTCAGTCCATTACCATTCAATGGATCCCTCTCCCCTCCCCCCTTTTCCCCCCTCTATGCCTCTTTTTATCTATTGCTCTTCCCCCTCGAGCAATAAAAATATATTTGATCGCCACCTTCCTCTCGCTACACCTCTGTATCATTACTCCTTTATCTACACCCCTCTCTCTATACTCCCCTATCTGTACCTCTCTTTCCCATAACCCCTCTTTTCATACCCGTCTTTTTACTGTCTCTAAACCCCTCTCTACCTCTCCATACCTTTTCCATTATTCTCTATCCATCTCTGCTATCATACATTGGTTCTACTCAGTTTCTTGGGACAATATTGTGTACATTCTTCCAGCTTGGATGTAACGGTTAGTATGATTGCAAAAAAACTGCCAGTTCATTTCCACAGTCCATGCCAATTGGTGTGACCAACATGCCAAATGTTGGTGTAACCAAAGCGCCAACAACGCTCCCAGACTGAATCACTGTATACCCGATCCATTTCTGGTTAATACTATAACCATCCATGTGGAATCTCATTGCCATTTTTACTTTACTTGTATAACCCATTTTAAAGCACCTGTTTTTGATATCTAGGAAACCGGTACGTATGATGCAATGCTTGATGTTATGATCTTTTTCTGTACATCAACAGGGCACTGTAGGTTACATATCATTCCTGATTCTCCTACGATGAGGAAATTTAAAAGCGTTTTAAAGTGTTGTTTTTACATTTACTGTCTGAGGTATAAATACATACAATTGTTCTGATATTTCAGTTTTGACATTACTAGTGCATGGCTCCCCCAAGTCTGGAGGGGTGTCTGTCATGCCTGTGTGTTTTTCCTTTACCGTAACTTTCTGGCGGGAACATTTTGTCAGGTTTCCAGAAGGAAGTATGGGGCTGTGGGATGCATTTAGTTCCATTAAATGCACACTGTGAAACGGTGTGTACCGAGCAACATATTCCCCCCCACAATAAAATCTGTACGCTCTTGACCAGACTTACTTTAAGGTTGGTTTGCTCTATTTGTCAGGTGAACCAAAGTGTTGCTTGCAACAGTGAGTGATGTATTTAGGCCAATGTTGCATTTTTAAACCAGAACCAAACTCTTTCCTATTTTTTAACTCATTTATTGGACAGTAGTCCTGGATTTATTCTACCCTCAGACTCCATAAGATGATGAGTTAAAAAATGTCTATACCCGTCACAGTGTCAGCACAGAGATATTAAGTAGGTGACGATTTATCAGGCTGATCTGTTCTTGGGTTGTACAATTTTAACCAAATTCCTATATAATGCACTTTGAAGGGAACAGCATGCAATCTTGGATGCAACCATGGTCTAGTCTTCATGCTCTCCGACACGTAATCAACAGACCCACAGGGTCCAGATGCAATCATCAACCAATCAGTGAGACTGTTGCTGATCTCATAAACCTTCATCCAGTTATTTTCCAGAAGATTGTCTGCTTGATGGCTGCTGTTCTAATTGTGTGCTGCACTACACAAATCCTTAGTCAGCTTGCTTTTATTTGGGATTCATGATGACATAGAAATAGAAACAACACAACTTCTATGGTCTGGTACTCTGTGAATACATGCAGCTGTGTAACCTGGGGCTTCTTTACTGTTTGTTGAACACATTTGGGTCACAGCGAGTTGACAAAGATTGAGTTTACCATTACTTAAATGTCTGCTCATCTCTTAATAATTGAATATGTAGTTTTCTAGTAGCTGTTACACTCACTCACATTTCATGTCTCTAAATTATGTTTGCTGCATCTGATGCTGCAGCATGACAATGCAGGATCACTTCCTGAAGCTCCGGCCATAACATCCGGCCATAACAGAAGCAAACTAAAGCTATCTATCTAATTTGCTGTCCTCATGTAAATAACTGAATGTTCATATGTATATATTTATACCTTTTAAACCAACCAAAATGGATGTTTCTCTCATTTGAAGTTCTATAATTTATTTGTACCATTTTATAATTAATTTATAAATACCATGTTAGGTTAAGATATTTCATAAAATATGTGAAAAGTCTGGGCTTCATTGGTACTCAGTGGACCTATTTTTACTCTTCATTAAATGTCACAAAAATATAGTTTTCTCATTTTTAAGATGGTAGTGGGCTTTAAAGGTAAATGGCTGAATAGGTACAGTTATCTTTTTCCTGGTTTCATTCTGTATGACTGTGGGGATGCTCAGTAAGAGTTCTTGAAGTTTAGTTTATTGTAATTAATTTTGTTCTGGGACAAGGGTTGACCCTATTGGAAATAGTATGTGATTGTGTGCCTGAAATGTTGAGGCATTTTAAAAAGGCTGCATGCTATGAGAGGAGATTTGACAATTGGTTGTTATTTTTTCCTATCCTAAAAAAACATCCTTAAACCCTTCTTTAACTGCAACCATAAAAACCTCATAACATTAGCCGTTTTTGAACCCTAACCCTAATCATAACCAACAGCTGAAAAGGCAACAACAGTTATTTATTGTGCCAGATTTCATGTCCCCTGTTTAGACTGGTGATCTGCTGAAGACAATGACTTTAACTTACTGCTGTCACCATAGTGACCAAGAGTCCCTCCCCCCTATATCTGTGGTTCATCATTCTGTCAAGGTGCAGTCTGGAGAAAGCAACTAATCACTGATCCGGATGTTCAATGTAACAGGGATGAATGGTGAGGATGCTTATTTCATTTTCTCTGAAAGAAAAGAGTGAAGGGGAGAGGCACTTTTTGTCATTGCTCATATGGTCTGTAGTACTTTTTCTTCTAGTACATTATGTAAGCTTAGCTTCAATTTCTTCAAAATTTGTGTCAACAAATGACCAATCCGTTGATGATTATGTAAGTCAAGGTGAAATGTAACTTAAACATTATTACCTATTTTGATTTGTCATGAACACAACCTGTAGCCCTGAGATCTATACGTGCACGGTTGTTGTAGGACCCAAGGGCACACAAGCCATGGGGGAATGGGAGGATATGCACAGGGGGCCGACAGAAAGATGCATCAATATCAGATTGGGTGCAATTTGTCACTTCACGATGGAAACGTCTAAATTCAGAGAAATATCATTTTCTGTACATTTCTCATTGCTGTTTATGAATAAATCATATTAACCTCCCATGTGGCAGACTAGTATAAGGCTTTCATGGCATCAGGCTGGGGTAGGTGGCATAGTTTACTAGTATTTATTGGTCTCAGTGCACTTTAGCTATTCCCTTGGCCTGGGTTCTGGCAAAGATAACTGAGGTTGTAAGGTGAGCATTGCGTGGATCCACATGACATCCTGAATAGAAGAGCTGTTAGGAAAAATTGAAACAGCTCGGAGCGAATGTCTAGGAAGAAGGCTTGTCACTATTTTACACTTATCTTTCGGAGTTGTTGCTTTGAGATGTAGATGTTGGATCTGACAAAATTGGTGGAGGCAGAAAAGGGGACATCTGTTGATAATCACAAAAGATTTGAGTTCACAAAGTTGAATGTGACTTCATTAAGAAAAAAGCCACATTTATAGACATGATATTACATGAAACAATCTTATAATAGTTTTGGGCTTTTATCTTAGGATTTTATTGAAATACATCAATACTTGACACCTTCAATATGAACACCTCAATAAGACTCCTATACAGTTGCAAATCATGATAGAAAATGTCAATCTATCACTTTCAATAATTTTTTGTTCTCATAAATGTGTACCAGAATACAAAATGTTCTTAAGTCAATTATGTTCCTACCATTGATTACGCTCTAGCGTGATTTAGCCAGTTAACGTGATGAAAGTGGTTAAAGTAGAGTGTGTAATGGCTGGTGATTATCTCTCTAACAGTAAGAACAGCGCTGTGCGAAAGAGGCTGAGAGCAGCTAAGTAGCTAATCTGTGTCCATGTGCAGGGTCCCAAAAGGTCTGTATGGGCTCCAGTAAGAAAGAGTGCCCTAAACAGGGAACAGTGTGCCACTGAGGACACTTGATTCTTTTCTCCTCTCTGAGTGCAATGGCTGCAGATTACAGGGATTCAGAGCTGTAATTAGAAAGCTATGTGCTTTCTTTGAATGGAGGAGGGGTGGAGAGATGAATGGAGAGATGATTGGACATTATTGGGGGGGTGAATGGATGCATGGACAGGTTAAAAAATGTCCATCCTAGACTACGTTCATCTTTTTCTGTCCTCTCTTTCTATCCTGGCGGCATACTTTTGTGACCAGATGTCCCGGTTTAAGTAGGACTGTCTCACTTTCAAGCTGGGTGACTCGGGTCACGACAAATATCTGTAAAACTCTCAAATATTCAGTTTTTTGACATTTACTACCAAATTGTCCCGGTTTTCACCACAATTAAAATAATCATTGTAATAATACAGTGATGTTTGCACATATGAGTCGGAGCCAAGCAAACAACTGCTTAGAACTGCACAGCAAAGCAACGATTCTCAAAGCTCAATGCGCCCCCCCGCTCCAACCACCACCATCGCGCATAACCAACATGCATGTATAATCACATACATGTGCACGTGTATTAATTCGTGGTTACACAAGCGTCCCGGTTTGGGGGTTTGAAAATGTGGTCACCCAAGGCATACTAGTTTCTTATGCATCCATAGAAACGTTTTGTTGTAACCGATGATAGCTGGTGGCCATTTATTTCAGAAGCTCACAGTAATTGTCTCCCCTCACCAGGGGTTTGTATAGCAAAATGTAATGGAGAAGGCTAGTTGTTATTGAAATCCTGCTTCTCTGGTGTGGATGAGAAAGTCGAAGAAAACACAATTTATCTGGTCCTGTTCATAATACGTCCAACTATATCATTTTTTCAGTTCCTCACAGATACCTCTTACTGAAAATGTTTTTGGTCAGGGTGTTACATTTCGCAGGAATATTTTTCCTCGGTCCTGTAAATCCCAAATGGCACCCTGTTCCCTATAAAGTAGTTTAGTACTTCTGACCAAAGTCAGACTGGTCCTGGATGTAGGGGGTCATTTGGGACAAACTGTAATTCCCCTCTAAGATCAGACACATTGGTGCCTTTTATAACAGAACAATTACTTCTGTAGCTTGTTTCTACAGAAATAGAATGAGTTGAAAAGGCACAGGATAGGAGAGTGGAGAGGACAGTTAAGAGACGAGAGGAGATGTTGGGGAAGGAGGAGTGGAAAGGAAAGTTAAGAGAAAAAACACTGAGGGAGTTGAAGAGAGAGGACATACTGTAGGAAGAAGAGAGATTACATCGAGGGAGGAAAGAAAAGATAACATAGAGGGAGAGGAAAGAAGAGTGGAGAGGACATTAAAGGAAGAGGACTGCAATCTGTGGGAGCCCGTTAGTCTGTTCAGTGTGCATCACTATTAACATGGCCTATATTTGGCTGGTGTTTTTTCTGTAAAAGTCTGCTTCATTGGACTCCGTTGTCTGAACAGCTTGGTCATTGAACCGCACCTCTCTCTCTGAACCACACCTCTCTCTCTGAACCACACCTCTCTCTCTGAACCACACCTCTCTCTCTGAACCACACCTCTCTCTCTCTCTCCCCTCAATTTAAATTAAAAAGCTTCATCGACATGGGAATAATTTGTTTCCATTGCCGAATCAAATAGAAAATATAAGAATTGATAAAGTGAAAACCAAAATGTAAATATTACACACAACATTTTGAAAAGGATGAAGGCATTTCAAATTTTCAAAATAGTCACTGTTGCTCGTATGAATGATAAGGGGAAATAAATGAACGTTTCTTATACTGTGGTGGTGCTCCTGTAGGATCTGAGCATTAACAACTACAATATGGATGTATAGTTCATTAGAAGTGATTGTGCCTAGATGTTGAGAATAACAGAAAGTTAAGATTCGGCCTGTTGGGCTCTGGTAACAACAGGAATGTATGCATAGACCATTTGGTGTGGGGGTTAGGGTCTTGGCTTTGTTAGGTAAACACACCCCTCACGGTATTTAACAGCTCGTACCCCACATTCCAGTTGAGAGAGTAGGGAAGAGTTCGAGCCTGTAACATCATGTGCTAATAGACTATCAATATGCTGCAATAAACAATTGTATTACTCTCTCCCTTGACAACCGAGTACGCGAGTTATTATTACTACCACTATACGACATGGCTGATTTCTAACACTCCTCTGGTTGTCCTGTTCTCATGGCAGTGCGTCACACATCTATTAGCTGTGATCGAACATAGCAGCATTTCCCCTAACAGATGCGGGTCTTCATCAATGTTTGACCGTTTGTGGGCCGTGCGCACAGCTTTCTAAGAGGCTTTTTGATTTATTTATTTCAAGTTTGTCAAATCTTTGTGGTTTGTCATAATTTGACTGGGTGCAATTGTGATGTTCTCATCGGGGGGTCTGTTTGGGTTTGTGAACATGGCCCTTAGCACAACGTTTTGGGGGAGGGTAGTAATTGAATATGGTTGCCTTGGGTCAGTGCAATCTAGTGACTCCTTCTAGTGCCTTGGTTGCCTGTGAGCTCAGTTCTAGATGATCTGCTTGATTCAGCAGTTTGATAAAATCCGAACCATGTTGGATGTGCTTCAGAGAACACATCTCAAAATCTTGTGTAACAATTTTGCTGGGATTTGGTGTGATGAATAATGAACTTGGGTCAGGAAATGGGGTAAAAGACATAAGACAAAAAGAGTCACTTTTGGTACAGCAGTCTCGGCACTGTGGCTCCCTTCATGTCTGGGAATTGTCTGTCTATTGTGCTCCTTTACCAAAACAAGTCTGGCCACCTTAGGGATGAAGTATGCTATATTTTAGGGTAATGTGGAGAACATCCATCTCTTCCCCTTGCCATCTTTTACTATTAGATATTACCTTAGTTCCTGCTGGCTCTGTGCTGTCACTTCCAGAGATGTTACCTAGAAGGTGCCTGACCCTATTTTCTGCATGTCTGCCTCCATACCCACCATTCAAGTTTCTGCCTCGGTGCTGTACCTCTCTGGGCCAATGTGAATACACCAACACGCACTGCTGGAGGTGGCCAATTTCATGCCTATTGAGCTTCAAGAACAGAGTTATTGATAGTCGCAGTTTACTGCTTTAACTGTAATGGCTGTTTGTTGGTAGAAACATGATCGGTATGCACCTTCCACTTTAGATTCAAGGTCTGATTTTGTGTTACAGTCCAATGCCCTTGATTTGCAAGGCTTTTATAATGCAATCTCTATCTTGTTGAGGCAAATGCCTTTGCTCTCCTACTGAATTTGGAAATCTGCCTGTCCATCTCATGCTCTCTCCTCTCGCTCCTCTCCTCGTTTTCCCTTTTCCCTCTTTCTATTCTCTCTAGCTTGTGGGGGGTGAATTTGACCTGGAACAGAACTTCATCATAGCAGCTGCGGAGAGTCTGAGCTGTATGGTGGAGCTGCTGGACCACTGTGACGTGACCTGCCAGGCTGAGGTATGGTCCATGTTTACAGCCGTCCTCAGAAAGAGTGTCCGGAACCTCCAGACCAGCACGGAGGTGGGCCTCATTGAGCAGGTTCTGCTGAAGATGAACTCTGTGGATGACATGATTGCTGGTAAGGATCGGGGGGGGACAGAAATGCAGAACTATTACAGAACTATGTACACATAAGGCGTGGGGTAATTTAGAAATTCCTGAATATTATGAAGTTTATACAAATATTTTGAATTACCATCACCCCTACATGAAGCTTTTTTCGAATGTGAATTGAAGGACATTTTGTTAATAGCAATTGAACCGAATTGAACATTGCAAGGGATATTGTAATTACTTCAAGTGTTAAATGTTTTATATATTGGAGTTTAGCCAAATGATTGCACTTAAAAAACAGAACTATTTAAACAGGGATTCTATTTATAGCTACTGAAAATCATTGGTTTCATAAGGACAGTTGTTTCCCTCTCAGTAAACAGTTGCAAAATTGGCAGACGTCTTTGGGATAAGTACATCAAGCAGTATTGCCAACCGCCCATTTCATCTGCTTTGTACATGCCAAATTAAAATGGATGTATTTTTGGGTCCATATCCATAATATAGCACACTTCATAGTGGTGGTTTGGTCCAGAGAAGCTGGACAAGTTATCCAGGTCCTCAATAAGACCTCTTAATATTGACGATCCAAGATAAGAGAAAAAGTATTATTAATATCACATTTTCTGAGCAATGCATGTTACCAATATATTTGGATCTTAACATTATAGGATGTGGGTCCTCCTGTGTTTTTATAGACCCTTTTTGGGTTAGTAATCAGTGATGATGTATTTTTTGGGGGCTGAGCCTAGCTGGGGGCAGAAAGTGACAGTAACCTCTTTACAACATATAGGAATATGGATCATCCATACCTCCAATTATTTTGTAAAAAAAATTTCATGTCACAGATATAATATTACCTTGTATCCCATTAATTCATTAAATGCTTGCATAAATATTGAGTGACGCTAAACTGCTCATAAAAGTATGGGTTTTGTTTGTATGATGCTTACACCCTAGCTAATGATGCTAACGATGGTTCATGGTGTTTACCGTTGTGAAATAGCCTACTGAGAATGCCAACTTTGTGGTTGCTACTGTTACTAATTTATTGTTATTATAATAACTACATCATTGATTTTTCCTGTGTGTGAAAATCAGTGGACACCATTTGCCTGATATGAAACTGCAGAGACAAGGATTCCGGATGATATCATCAGCCCAGTCTGTCTGTTTTATGGCTTGAACTATAAATGTCTGCATTTAGCTTCAAAAGGTGGCTCCGACAATGGTATTTTATAGACATAAAGGCCATCATTTTTTGCATTCCTATTCTGACATCCAACGGTACAACATGAAATTGTTTTCCTTTAGTCCTTGCCCATTCCCCAACACTTGTTAGTTCCTGTAGCTTTCTGCCACCAGCAAACTTCAGTGACAGAACCATGGCGTCCCCTTCAAATGGGTCTATAAGAGACTAGCTCTTTATACTGTGGCCCAGGTTCCTGTTCATGTTTAGCAGTTTATTAAAGAGCCATTCTGATTACAAGCAAGCAAGCAAATGTGTGTGTGTATATATATATATATATATATTGCACAATACATACATAGAAGGAATTCAATGTGATTTACAGTGAAAATGCAATGGAATTGAAACAGTCAGATTGTTACAATTCTCTGTCTCCAGGGGGACTGCATGAACTTCCAAACCCCTGTATCAATTCTCTAGGTCAGTTGGCTCCAGGGGGACTGCATGAACTTAATCAGCACGGTCTCTCAATCCTCGCATTCCGTCAGTCCCTATGTGAGATAATCATTGCATCACTGTCTTACTTGGCTCTCTCCAGGGGGACATTTATGCCATGTCTGTACATGCATTTTAACTACAGTTACCATAACTGTTTACTGTACAACCCGGTATCTCAATCCTCATGCGCCAGCACTTAGATAAACTCGTCAGTCCTTATGTGAGGAAAATATCTATGTCTTAACAGCAGCACAAGAGCTTGCATTATCCATCATCTGCAGATTGTAACATTTGCACAAAGGTTATTCCAGAACTTGCATTATGATTGGTAATAGATAGCAGAATATACATTTAATACCAAAATATAATCAAAAAGAGAAATATAAAATACAGCATAATAATAAATAATAAAATAACAATATAGAAAAAATAAAATAAATAAAAACATAGGAAGCTTTAAAAGCTGTAAATTAATTTTAAGTGATAAAAACATAGGAATCTATAAGGTTCACAGTGTGGTTAAGTTTGAGAGCTCAGTCATAGGCACGTAAAAAGGGAAGTGCTTTTAACCTGGATTCTAAAATGTATATGTTTGGTGCACGTCGAAGATCTTCTGGTAGTTTATTCCAGTTGTGTACAGCATAACTGCTTAACACAGCTTCTCCATGTTTAGTTTGCACTCTGGGCTCTACTAGCTAACCTGAGTTCATGGATCTAGGAGCCCTGCTCAGGGGTATTTTCTTCAAACATATCAGAAATGTATTCAGGTCCTAAACCATTCAGATATGTATTAATTAAAAGCACCACTTTAAAATATATTCTGTAACTGACTGGAAGCCAATGCAAAGATTTAAGAACTGGAGTGATGTGCTTTGTTCTCTTGGTCCTGGATAACATTCTAGCAGCAGTATTCTGAATGAGCTGCAGCTGTTTTACAGTCTTTTGGGGAGTCCAGAAAAGAGGCCATTACTGTAGTCTACCCTACTAGAGATAAAAGCATGGATGGGACACCATATTTTTAGATGATAGAATGCTGTCCTTGTGACCGATTTGATATGACTGTTACATTTTTTGTCTGAGTCTCTCAGAACACTGAGTCTACGCACTTGATCCGTGGTTTTAAGGGCCCGAGAATCCAGCTCTTTACTAATACTTGGTCTTTTATTTTTGTTGCCAAACACAATAATCTCAATAAAATCATCCCGATATTGATGTGCTCTATTCAGTGACAGAGAGTCTTGTATTGAGCTGTTGTCACACGGTTTGAGAGCCATATATGTTTAGTTTCACTGGCATAGCTGTGGTAGTTAATGTTGTTCTGTAGAATTTGGCCCAGAAGTAGCATGTAGACATTGAACAGAAGCGGTCTGAGAACTGATCCCTGTGGAACTTTTCATGTCATAGCCACCCTATCAGATTCATGTTTACCAATGGTGACAAAGAATCTCCGGCCATCTAGATATGATCTGAACCAATCAAGGACTGTCCCGAAGAGTCCTACCCAATTCTCCAGCCTATCAAGAAGTGTTCTATGAGGTACAGTGTCAAATGCTGCACTGAGATCTAACAGAACTAGAACAGGTATTTTATCTGAATAGTTTTTCAGCCATATATCATTTAAAACTTTAATCAGGGCCGTTTCAGTACTGTGGTGAGGTAAAAAGCCTGACTGAAATATGTCTAAGAGACCGCTTGAGGTCACAATATTTACTGGGGGGATTCTCAATGGTCTTGGCTATAAAAGGGAGATTAGATACAGGTCTATAGTTGTTTATTATAGATGCACCCAGTGTTCTCTTTTTTAATAGGGGCTTAATGGCAGCTGTATTTAGAGATGTTGGAAAAATACTTGATTGCAGAGAGCTATTAACTGTTTGCTGCAGGTCGATTGTTATAGAGTTAAACATAAAAAAAATTCTGATGGCAGTGTGTCGAGAACACATGTAGAAGCTTTAAGATGTCAAACAGCTTCTTCTAGGGATTTTTTAAATCAATGTTATTAAATTGCGACATAATAACCAAGTTATGTCTTGGTGTCCTTGTTTGACTGTGTAGTTCTGATGGTCCGTCTAATACTTTATATTTTTTCACTAAATAAACAGTGAAAAAATAGTTTTCTTTACCAGATAATCTCCTTTCAGCTGAAAAGTACCACTGTGTAAGCAAGAACAAATGCTAGTGTAAGAAACTATGAGAGACGGGATTCTGACCTATGGAAAAGACAGTTTTGTGCATCTCCCACCCCAAACCACCTGCTGGGACCTGAAATGTTTTTGATTGGCGTTATGGATGGTGGTGATGTGCAGTTTTCCTATTGGGGAAGAGCAACAATATAGATCACATTTTTAATTTATACCTGTCTATACAAACATACAGAGGCACTTCTCAATTCTGAATTTAGTTGCGAATTGCCCTTACATTTCTATTCTATGAATCAATTAAGTTGAATAGTCGTGCATAGCATCGACACGCCGCTGCTATTTTGTGATTTGCCACCACAGAAAAATAATATATTTTTATGAAATATGATTTTCTTTTGCAAGCTGAGCGCAGTTAACAATCGTGCACAGTATACTATCGCACAAGCATCAGAGCAGAGAAACAACGTCCTACACCGGACGTTCGGAGTATCAGGCCTAGCAAGTGAGTTCAAAGAAACTGAACTGGATGTGTCAGTGCACGCGCATCTTTATATTGTACTGACAGTAAGTGGCTGTGACATTGATATAAAGAAGGTAGCCATGGTCTGAACAAAGGTAAGAAGCTACAGTAACTAGCTAACTAACACAACTCTTGTTACAATCTGCCGCTTTAAATTAGCATCATGCTGGAAAACTTTGAAATTCGGGAGCAACAATAAGTAAACATTTTTTCTACAAAATAAGTCTGTGGTGTATATATAGTATGTTTTGTGTACATTTTCAAAAGAAAAACTATTTTGGAAAAATTAAACAAAACAAAATGACTATTTAAATAATACTTTACATAAGTGATAAGTTTGTATTATTAGCTTGCGCACATTGAGAAATGAATAGCGCTTATGTAAGTTAATGTAGAGAACATATCTAATATTAAAAATATTCTTTTTTATTGTTATTAATTTGCTTATGCTTATTAGCTTTGGAGAGGGATTGTGTTATAAATCCAACCACACTATATTTTCTAGTTTGTTAGACGATTCATGAATAGTTTAAAATAATGGTTAATTGAGGGGGAGTACGTAGGTTATTATTAGGGAATTTATTAGGAACAGAATTGTCAATTAAGGTTAAGAAAATAAAGTTGACAAGCAAGAGAGACTGGTGTACAGGGAGGATGTTTTTGCAATACAGTACATTCAACTGTAGCATTTCACACATTGTACATTTTGTGTCATTGATGCTGGCATGTGAAAGTCCAATAGATACAGTTGTCTGTAAATATTCTAAGATCATGTTGTGATGCATTGTCAGTATGTGGCGTATTGTTGGGATTCAAGATTGGTCCAGTTTGTCCATATTTTGTGTCTCCGCTCTTGATTAACGACTACATCCTTCAATTCAAATTCAATTGGGATTCATTGTTTGCATTATAGTGGATTATAGTGGATTAACATTTTAAGCATGTTAAAATTATTCAGTTTAAAGGGGGGGACGATTGAAATGACAAAATATCATTATTCACGGTGTGAGATTGGCATGGCATTTAATTATATCAGTTGTGAAATATAAGGGTGGGTTTTAATTGTGGGTTTTGATAGTCAGTGATGATCAATTTGTTAGAGAGAACTCAGAAGCTTCTATTGTTAACTCTGTGTATGTTTATATGTACGTGTGTGTATAGATCTGCTCGTTGACATGTTAGGAGTGCTGGCCAGCTACAGCATCACAGTGAAGGAGCTCAAATTACTTTTCAGTATGCTGAAGGGAGACCGAAGTCTCTGGGTAAGTAATATAGGAATTGAGGACTCTGGTTTTGTTGTATAAGAATGGAGGATTGTTGGAAAGTAGTAGAAGTAGTAGTAGGGGTAGAAGTACCTGATTTTGAAGTAGTAAATGGCTAGAGGAATTTGGGTAGGTAAAAGCAATAGAGTACTCTAAGTAGTGAAGGAAGTAATATAGAATAGAGGACCCTCAGTAACTAGTACAGGAATCGATGATTGTGGGTAAGTCATTTAGGAATAGAGGACGGTGGGTACATAGTATTGATGTAAAGGATTCTGGGAGTCATGTGTAAAGGCACTTGATACCTTAGACCCACCCATCTGTTTTACAGGATGTACAGATATACAGGCTCTAATAATATCTACATTTCCTCCCATGCACCTGAGTGATTATGTATGTTCTTCATTCACATACCTAACAAATGAGGTTACATCTTTTCCTCATCTCCTCTCCTTCTTCAATGTCTTCTCTCTTTCCTCTGTCTCTACCCCTCAGCCAAAGTATGCTGTGAAGCTGTTGTCTGTTCTGAACCAGATGCCTCAGAGACACGGTCCAGACACGTTCTTCAACTTCCCTGGACGCAGTGCTGCTGTAAGACTTAACACTCTGAGCTGCACTGGGCTGGGTTAGCCTGCTGACTGTACTTTTCCTGTTTTGTACACTGTAATAATGATTTTGTTTTGTTTTTGTAATGAGCTGAAAGGAGTTATACAAATATTTTGTGGTCCTCTGTTGCTCAGTTGGTCGAGCATGCCACTTGTCACATTATGATAACTGATGCAATTCCCTGGACCAAACATAAATAGCATTTTTACACACTGGATTTGAATAAATGCATCTGCAGGGATCAAAACTAAGGATTTTTATTGGGCTCCACAAAGTTTTGTTCTTGTGGGTAGTTGGAAGATTTGCAATGTCCAATTTTTCCTGGTTCTGCTGTGGAATTTTTACCTACAGAGGAAAGTCTTAATTTGACTTACTAAATGCCATGTATTCTTATAATTATAGTTTTAATTAAAACTTTACAGTGAAATGGATTGCTTGTTGATTAACTATCTTGCTCTACTTTGATTAAATGTTGGCTAGTTGTTGAAAGAGAACAAATTCATCATAAAATATGCAAAAGCATAATCATTCTTCAAGGGTTTTTCTTCACTGAGAATCCCACATTTAACATTTTTAGAAGCACACACCACAACCACCGCAGTTTCAGGATTTATCTTCCTCTTTCCTCCCTCCTCTCTCTCTACCTTCCTCTTTTACATTATTTTCTCGCTCATGTTTTTCTTTCCTCTCCCCTCAAGGCTATAGCATTGCCTCCTATTGCTAAGTGGCCATACCAGAATGGATTCACGCTCAACACCTGGTTCAGAATGGATCCTCTAAACAACATAAATGTTGACAAGGACAAACCATACCTCTACTGGTGAGAATGAAAACATTTTACTGATACATTTCGGAATTTGACCATTTCAAGTGCATGAATCATGTTACACAAATACCTACTACACACCAGAAGGAGTGGAGGATATAATATGTGCAGTCGATATAAAAAGTCTACACACCCCTGTCAGGTTTTTGTGATGTAAAAAAATGAGACAAAGATAAATCATG
The DNA here is from genome assembly GCA_016801105.1 of Esox niger. Classification (NCBI taxonomy): domain Eukaryota; kingdom Metazoa; phylum Chordata; class Actinopteri; order Esociformes; family Esocidae; genus Esox; species Esox niger. The sequence goes on from JACXGJ010009166.1 coordinate 22,054, forward strand.
TCAGAATATTTTCCACTTTTAAGGAGACCTATAATGTGAACAATTCAATTGAAAAACAAACAGCAATCTTCGAAAGGGAAAAATGAAAAACTTCTAATAACCTGGTTGCATTAGTGTGCACACTGTCTTTTAACTGGGGATGTGGCTGTGTTCAACCATCACATTCGAACTCATGTTAAATAGAAGTTTAATATCACGAGGCCTACAGCAACATTAAAGGAACTGCAGGAATTTCTGGCAAGTACTGGCTGTGTGCTACAAGTGACAACAATCTCCGTATTCTTCATAGGAATGGGCTATGGGGTAGGGTTGCAAGACTGAAGCCTTTTCTTACAAAGACAAACATGTAAAGAATGGTGGTGGCAGCATCACGCTTTGGGGCTGTCTTTCTTCAGCTGGAACCGGGACCTTAGTCAGGGTGGAGGGAATTATGAACAGTTCCAAATACCAGGCAATTTTGGCACAAAACCTTCAGGCATCCGTTAGAAAACTGAAGATGAAGAGGATGTTCACCTTTCAACATGACAACAAGCCAAAGCACACATCCAAATCTACAAAAGCATGGCTTCACCAGAAGAAGATTAATGTTTTGGAATGGCCCAGCCAGAGCCCAAACCTGAATCCAATGTAACATCTGTGAGTTGATCTACGGAGGGCTGTGCACAGGAGATATCCTCACAATATGACAGATTTGGAGTGCTTTTGCGAAGAAGAGTCAGCAAATATTGCCATGTCAAGATGTGCCATGCTAATAGACTCCTACCTAAAAAGACTCAGTGCTGTAATAAAATCAAAAGGTGCTTCAACAAATATAAACTTTAGGGTGTGCACACTTATGCAACCAGGTTATTGTGTGGGGGGGGTTTTCTCAAAGATTTCAGTTTGTGTTTCAATTGAATTCAATTGAGTTCACGTTATAGGTCACATAAAAGGTGGAAAATGTTCTGACATGATTTACCTTTGTCAATTTTTTTACATCACAAACACCGGGGATTTTAACAGGGGTGTGTAGACTTTATATGCACTGTATATAGGATATGACCAGAATAAATACTTCCGTAGTGTTTTATTATATTCAAGGACGCCAGGGCAAAACAGGGCATTTCAGCCCTATTAACTGTGTATACAAAAGGCAAACATTCACAGCTAGCATTTTCACCAGTCCACTGGCACTGCTTAGTTTGCATAATCAACCAACATCCTTGAACTTATGTTAGGCAGAAACTGGTTTTATTGCCTCCAGGAGGTTTTTTCACTCCACTGTATTTAAAAATGGGTTTTGACTAGAAGTGACACCTTTTGTGGCAGTAATGTACCCTGGACTTATACAGTAGCTTTTTGAGGCACTAGTACTTAAAAACTACTGCTGATTGCCAGTTTACAAGAGCAACAAGTGTGAGTGCTCCAAGAGCTTAATTAGTAACACAGCAAACCCCTCTGCTTGAATTATTGCACATACATTGTGTTTTTAGAGTGGTCCTTTAACCAGCTCCACTAGGTATACTGATCCAGTTTTTATACCACTGTCTGGTTTCTAACCTGTTATACAACAGCAAGCTAATTTGGAACACAAGTTGTTTCATCTCTTGGACTTAATTCACTTTTGAAGTTTTCTCTGGCTGGCTCTGTCTCTTACGTAAGTGTCTGAAGGCCCATTCCTGCTGATGAGGCTGTTCACTATAATTGCTAACGGAGGAATTAGGCCTGATTATGGTGATTAAGACCGGCCCAGGTCTGAACTGCGGAGGCTGGTACGGCCCGGTGGGTGCCTGTGTGATCACAAGTGGACTGCGGTAGAGGGACTCGGTGTAAGGAGCAGGTTACAGCATTAACAACTATTATTGTGTAAACTCTAAAGTCTAGTGGCCACATCAGACAGCCCACAAGTGTGTCTAATTAACAAAGAGAAGAGTTGGAACCAGATATTGTCATTGTATAAAGTAAGTACACCCTCTGGAAAGTTGTCTTTTCCTTTTTATATACTTGGGCACGTTGATAATGACTGGCCAACTTCATTGATAAAGGTAACCCAATTTAACATATTACACAAAAAATACCAGGTACACCCAAACTGGTGCAAATGACTATAAAATCATTAGGGAGTATCTTGGGAGGGTCGAGCCTTCCATGATGGCCAGAAACTTGTCTAACTCTACTTGTCTGGCTTGTTCTTAACTATAAGGTGTTTGATGCCAAGACGAAAGACCTATGCAAGGTCCTCAGAAAAAAGATTTTTGATGTCCATGCGGAGGGGAGGGGCTACAAAGCCATTTCCAAGTAATTCGATGAACATCTTTCCACTATCTGCCAGATCATCAACCAATGGAGAAAATTTTAGACCACTGGCAATTTGAATAGGACAGGTTGTCCCCCCAAACTGAGCCCTGAAGCTGACTGATTCAGGGATACACTGGCCTTGCAGGCCACAGTCACTGTCAGAGTGCACAAGTCAACTCTCAAAAAGAAATGGCACAAAATTTGCCTACATGGAAGGAACCAAGGGAGAAAAAAAACTGTACAGCATGGAGGTGGTGTCTTCATGATTTGGTGCTGCTTTGATGTCTTAGGGCCCTACTTGCCAGCATTGAGTCAAACAATACATCCATGTTGTACCATAGAATACTGTCTTAAGGAGATTGTGAGGCTATTTGTCAAAAAGCTGAAATTTAACCAACCATGGATCTTGCAACAGGACAGTGATCCTAAACACACAAGCAAAGCTACAACAGAATGACTCAAGAAATGTATGGTCACATTGTGGCCGAGTCTGATCTCAATTCTATCAAAATAATGTGGGGGACTGGGCAACAGGGGTATATGAGCGGACTGGGCAACAGGGGTATATGAGGGGACTGGGCAACAGGGGTATATGAGGGGACTGGG
>JACXGJ010009167.1:0-24931 GCA_016801105.1 Esox niger
ATTGGTTATTCAAGCGTACAAGTCTATGTTATTGGTTATTCAAGCCTACACGTTTATGTTATTGGTTATTCAAGCCTACATGTCTATGTTATTGGTTATTCAAGCCTACATGTCTATGTTATTGGTTATTCAAGCCTACACGTTTATGTCATTGGTTTATTCAAGCCTACATGTCTATGTTATTGGTTATTCAAGCCTATCCGTTTTGTTATTGGTTATTCAAGCCTACCCGTCTATGTTATTGGTTATTCAAGCCTACCCGTTTTGTTATTGGTTATTCAAGCCTACCCGTCTGTGTTACTGGTTATTTGATACAGTTGCATATTAGGGTTGTTCTTTGACCATCCTCAATATTTCAATATAATGTTTACCCTAGATTGCTTTGACTGAACCAAAACATAAACTATTTTGCAGTTATAGCTTGTTCTCAATCTCCATTTTAAATTAAGAGCTAATTTGTTTTCACCATTGTTGTGTCAATGACAGTTGTAAGTAATATTCAATTCAGTATCCAATCTCAGTAAAATCATTGTGGAAAATGGTTGGATTAAATGGAAGTCAAGTTTTAGTTTTTAGGCTGTGAGTGTGAAAAGGTGTGTGTGTGTGTGTGTGTGTGTGTGTGTTTGTGTGTGTGTGTGTGTGTGTGTGTGTGTGTGTGTGTCACATGACCGAGCTCCCAGGTTCCTCACAGCCAGTCAGTGTGCATCTCATCAGCATGGCCTCAGTCACGCCCCCCAGGGGTACTCTGGGTCCTGTATGCACAAGCTGTGATGATTGTCCCCACAGGGTGGGCCACACACAAACACACACACACACACACACACAACATGCATACACACATCGCTGCCCATGCACTGTAAACACACAAACATACTCACATGAACACACACAGGCTTTGAACATATTCACATGAACACATAAGCTTAGACAGACTACTGAGCACATTTACGCACGCAGCTGACTGGAATACATTAGCATGAAGCATGGCAGCGTTATCATGATTCGGAAGTCATGCCCACATGGCTTAGCACATGTGCCATAAGGATGCATTAGTAAGAACATGTGTCTCTCTCTCTCTCCATCTATCACATACACACAGATACCTTCTGTGTGCTCCATATAACAATCAAATGAACCCACTTCAACAATATGTGGCGTATTTGGTACACAGGAAAACACAGTGCCTTTACATTTCACCATTTAGCAGACTCTCTTATCCAATGTGACTTATACGGTTAATCACATCAACATCAACAGCGCTCACATACGCACGCACGCACACGCACACACACACCCACACACACACACACACACACACACACACACACACACACACACACACATGCATGCCCACGCACATGCATGCCCACGCACATGCACGTACACTTGGAACATCGTTGTCATACCAGTACAACAGCGATACAATTACATTTCAAACCGTAGGTTGCAAAGATCTTTACTCTACAGTCTATGTAGGATTTTAGAATTTAATAGGAATTTGAGTATGAATATTATTTCATGTTTTGCATCATTCAAACAAAACAATAAGACAGAATGACTTGTGCACTGAGAAAAAACTTTCTCTCAAGCAAACAAATGTTGGATCCATTCAAGAAGCAATTCCTTTTAGTTTAAATTACTTTGTACTGGATTTTTTTCTTTGCTCAGCAGGCCGGCAGTTCTGCAGTTGTTCTAGCTTGGCTCACCTCTGTGGAAAATCTGTGGTTTTGATCATCAAATCAAGTGTTCAGTCCAGGCTGGACTGTCTTCGTACTTGGAAAATATTGTTTAGATAGGCCAGAGAAGAGAAAGACAGTGACTGTGGAGTCATTTCTTTTGGGGTTTTAAGTGATCAAAGTTACTGGGAAGGGAAGACTAGGGAAGGTGAATCTAGGCCAATGTTTGGACACAGTCTAGTGTTGGTTAGTCAAGAAGAATTTTGCTTTGTTTTCCTCTGTGGTTACTAGACAAATTAAATACACAATCTAAACCCATTGGCACACATTTATGTATGTTTTGGTCATTTAGCAGAGATGTTTATCCACAGTGACATATGAATAATTGTCTTGCTTAGTACAACAACAGATATTAACCCTTACTTGTTCAGGGATTCAATGTAGCAACTTATCAGTGGCTGGTCACTAGTCTATCTGTCACCCATCAATAAGGAAATACTTTGAGTTCTACACAATGGTTGTCAAAGGGTTCAGAATGGCTCATATGGTTCCAAGACAGAACCCACCAAACAAAAAACATTCTTCTGAAAGACTTTGGTAGCAACCAGGACCATGCAAAGGAATAACTTAACAACAGCAACCAAGACTAAGTTAAGGATACATGTAAAAACTACACCAGCAAACAGGACTATGTTAAGAACTAAAGTAACAACAACTTCTGTAAACAGAACTATGTTAAGGACTAATGTAAAAACAACATAAGAAAACAGGACTATGTAAAGGACTAAGTTAACAACTAAATCAGTTTTTAATGAGTTATTATGAGGTGATCAATAATGGCTGCAGTTGTGATCAACTGTGCTGCTGAATTCCATGTTTGTTGCTTTTTTAAGAGATTAGATACCGGCAATCAATGGTTGTGTATCAAACATTCACTTACACAATATTATCCATTTGAAAGTCAGACCCAGTGGTCTAAAAACATTGAACGCTCCTTGTAGGTTTGAAAGGTCTTGAATTGGAGTGGGAATTGCCCTATCTCGACTTCCCTCACCCTCTCTCCTACAGAATGGTGAAGTGGTCCAGTGGAGATATTTATAGCGTAGTGTCAGTCTTGGTGAGCTGAGGATATGTAAATATTCTTCTGTTTCCTCCTACAGTATGTGAAGAACTTATTGAATGATAGCAAGCAGGGAGCTAACGAGGCCAGGCGAAGCACGCCCGATTCTGTGTGGGGTTGGCATGGCAACAACACATGTCTGCACAGCTCTAACTTGGGTGTAAAATGCAAATCCCAAATGTAGTCTTGTCACAATTCCTCTCCCACTCAGCAGCCGGCCTAGGTTTTTATTATTTCATGTGGTGTGCCAACCCAGGCTACATACAGAAGCAAAAGCATCTACTGATGCTCTTTGGTGCTAGAATATTATTGTAGATTATGGCAAATAGTAGAAAAGCATTTGTTTAAATGTGATGTGCTACAATATTCAACACAGTTAATATCTAAAATATGCTGCCTACAGTGAATTCCATAGGTATTTGGACAGTTTTTTATGCTAGTCTTTGCATTAGTGTACGAGTCTATTGCTGGTGTTCAACAATTTAAGGATCAGGATGCAGATCTAATCAGAATAAATCTAGTTCAAGGCTCAAAAACCAAACGTCCAGATTACAGTTTGCTAATCAGTAACAAAAGAGCCTGTAGAGTTCTAGAAGTCTTATGGGCAGATAACACAGTGATTAACATTGAACTTGCTCTGATCCACAGTATGTTACCTCACCTCTGAAAGGTGGTGGTGGGGTTAAGACTTGGGCAGGTTTGACTGCGGCTGAAACTGTCTCACTTGTCTTCATTGATGATGTCCCAGTTGACGGCGGCAGGATGAACTCTGGAGTATATAAGGAACCTATTGTGTGCTCAGATACAACAAAATACCTCAAATTTCATTGGATGGCGCTTCATCATCCAGCAGTACACTGGACCTCAAACATTTTGCCATGGTTACCAAAATGATTTTCAGTGCTAAAAAGTTTTTGTTTTTGAATGGCATAGTCATGAATCCAGTTGAATCTGCATTTTAAATGCCGAAGACAAGGACGAAGGCAAAGGGTCTGGGATGTAATCAGAACGAATAGGTGATTATAATAAAAACATTGTACCTGTTTATTAGTTGTGGTTTGCAGCATGCACGGATTTTGTAAACACCACAGCGGTCAATACATGGGTGCGGCTAATTTAGGAGTTTACATTTTTAAAACCGTTTCCACCTGCAAGATATTCCACAGATGACTGCTTGACGACGTGGAGGTCTCCTTAGAAGTCTGGAAACTTTGCCTATTTTGGATAGATTGGATTGGATGTATTGGATGGTTTCCAAAAAAATATCCACTCACAAGTTTGTTGAAGGCGAGCTTAGCGTGATTTAGTTATTTCTTCGAACTGGATGGAACACATGTCCTGAAAGTTTTTGGTTCCTAGCTAGTTTGCAATGTATCAGAAAATTATTTTTAAAGAACTGTGCTCTTGTTTAGGGTGACCCCATCTTCAAACCCTGTACCACACGTTAATGCACACGCTTAAGTTGGTCATTGTGCGTGATTGGTGTTGGAGGAACAAGGGGCTGTATTCACTGTCCTGTGTGTTATTCCACTCCGTTGAGCTTTGATGAGAATGTTTGCTTGCTAAGCAGTTTTATGGCTCCAACTCGTATGTGGAAACATTACTGTATTATTATTATTTTAATTGTGGTGAAAACCGGGACAATTTGGCAGTGAATAAAACCGTTACAACTTTTCTGTGTATATGTGGTTCTGGAAAACAAATTGGTTGTCTATCCTGACCCAAAACACATGCACAGAAGCGTACCTCAATAAACATAATACAACAACAAGGTGCATGGAAGAAAATACAATAAAAATTACTAGAGCAGATTGGATGTCAATTGAAATGAAAGTAGTCAGGCATTTTGAAGCAAGCGGCCAATACAATCGCTAAATGTTTTGACTATAATCTCCCGATAACGATTGCTCGACCCGATGATTGCACTTGTTTAGCTATAAAGGGAATTACAAATTGAGCTAACATAAGTAGCATTTATTGCGAATGCAGTCTCTGGAAAGTTCACCTTGGTATGTAGGTGATGCTGTCTCCATGACAACTCTGACCGGAAGTGATGCAGTTCTCAGTGTTGTTCCCTTTGTCATTGCTTTATTTCTGGTTTCATTTGAACCAATGGACTGTGGGGACCCTAGTTCTGCATGTTCAGTGGGGTTTGTAAGTATTTAACAACCAGGACTTCAGCAGTGTTTAATTATCTAGTGATTTCGTACCAGGGATAGTAGGAGTGCTGGGGGTACTTGGCCTATCCACTTACGAAGACTCATGTGACCATCCTGGGGAAAATGCACATGGGGGTACTTCAGTGGTACTCAATGCAGGTCAGAAATCATGGTAAAAAAAACAAAAAAAGTTGGAAACCACTGCTTCTTATCATAGTTTGTATGGGTACACGTGTTCTCTCACATATAGAAAATCAAGAAATGGAAGGACAATGACATTCAGCCAAACAAGTTACAGAATTTGCTTTAGTGCTTCCCTTTACTAGCGGTGAAACATTCCATTCTTACTGGGGACATCTCATTAGCTGAAGTATCTTTTTTTGCAGATAATAGCCCCATATGATTGTAGGCAAATATTTAGTAGAAAAACATTGCCATCACCCAAAAATCAGATTTTTGAAATTGTAATATTGTGATTAACTATCAAAGTTAAGCCAAAGAAATAATAGCAAGGCAAGGTTAGCTAGCTTTAATGTAATGGACTGCTGTCAATCTTAGCTCCTTAACACAATTTTAAAGTGTATACTGCATCTAAAATCTGTCTGGCGACATCAAAATTATGACAGTGCTAAAAATTATTACAAATGATTAAATACAAATTCTTTGTGTTCTTTAGAAATTGTCATATATTCAAGCTTGAGTAATGCACAATAGACCAAATCTGCATCAGTCCCCATTGATGATGCATTGAGTAGAATACTTAGTGGGAAATCAGCCCTAAAATGAAATGTTAAAATATGCGACAAAATATGCCCATGGATAACATGACATCGCATAACATCTTCACACACCGTGTAGCTACATTTAACGTCATTGATAATAGAAGCCTGGTTCTGTATGATGTCATAATAGTGTTGAGGATGCCCGCAGTTGTACTGGGAGGGCATTAAACCTTATCTATATACTCACAGGGGCTATGAAGATGACCAACAGGGCCACGCTCTGGTATGTCCCGTTCTCTCTGAAAGATGTGGACAAGGTTACGGAGGTGCCTCCCATCAAGGTAGGTCAATGCAGAACAGAAGGATGAGGTGGGCTCTGGTAGGAGGTCAGTCCCCCATGTTACAGCTTAATGGTTAATATGTGTGTTTATTCTGTCTAGTACGCTAACCCGGAGAATGAGGAAGAGGGGAAGAAGCGCTATGAGGCTCAAAAGATGGAGAGACTAGAGACGAAGGAGAGGAATGGGGAGCAGCTCATGCCTGTGTCTGCTCCAGGTAAATGCCACTGCCTGGGGGACCGCTCAGACTTAAGGAATTGATCTGCTTCATACAACCAATTGTTTTGAGGCTGGATTAAAGACACTACTTTGCCATAAAGGTAGATAGGTTGTGGGCCCTCTATTGAATTGTCTACACCAGGGATGTTGCACAGACAGCCTGGAGTCTGTCACTTTAAAATTGTGTTAGACAGACATGTTGGAATTCCCTCAAGTTTGAAAATATTAATGAATGGAAAAGAGTGATGGCTCAGCTGGTTTGGCCAAGTCACTCTCACTCCAGTAAATAATTGTATAAAGTGACAGCTGAACCCTGCTGAAGTAGTGAAACATATATTCTAAGAACATTTAAATCATAGTACTGGGTAGGGCTGCAGAATTCGGATAAAATATTGAATCAGATTTCTTAGCCAAATATATAGGTCTCATTCACATTTTCTTGGAACAGAAAATTGAGGAAATTGTTTATGTTGTCATTTCGATCATGTCTGGATTAATTGTGCAGCCCTACAATAAGGTCTGTTAATGGTGAATAGATTATCTGACAGTAAAATGGCATGTTGTGTTTCTTTTTTCACCTATTTTTGATTTTTCTGGATTGTTTGACCTGCTGCATAGACAGAACAACCAAAGGTATGTCTGAATGGATTTTCTGAAGGCTGAATAACGTTGAATTGTTACCTAGTATTGTCTCAATACTAATATTTGAACCCTGTTTCTGTGTGTGGTGCGTGTGTGTGTGTGTGTGCGTGCGTGTTGCAGAGCCCTACACTGTGGGCTTTAGCCAGTCCAGCCTAATCCACCTGGTGGGCCCCTCCGACTGCACGTTGCATGGCTTCGTACACGGAGGTGAGTGAAGCCACTCTGTCATTTCTACAGTGTGTCAGTGTCCCGTTGAGATTAGGTTTACAGACAGACAGGCCTCACTATCCAGCCTGCTTACGTAAACCCGACGGTGGCGACATTCTCTGCAATGTGCTCTGCATGACATCTTTAATGAGCCACTCCATGTGAGGGAGTAGGAAGGATTGAAAAGGGCACAAACTGCATTCTAAATAGTCTCCATCGCTTGTTCTCCATTTGCTTCCTAATTGGACTCATTCCTCACTAGGTTCAAATTAAAGTCAGACGTTTCTCATCTGCCATTTGTCTGTAGCGGTCAGGCCCCTCTACTCTGCTACATTTCTCCTCTCTCTCTGCTCCTCTACGTCTCCTTCTGCATTTCTCCTCTCCCTCTTCTACTGTTCTCCTCTCTCTGCTCCTCTATATTACTCCTCACTCACTGTTAATGGGTTTGGGGAACTACCAGTCAAATGTTTTGACATATCCTGCTCCCGCTTAAAGGGCTTAGATATTCAAAAGGCTGAATGTGCTTTATTAGTTACTGATCTTAATTCCGTCTTTAGTCAACACGGAGTGTTTTCTCTCCAAATCCTGTTTTTAGGCAGATTTATTTTGCAGGAATTAAAAAGTTCTAGGTTCCTAGTCAGTCCGTGTGCCTATTGAAGGCGTCAATATTTTCCAGTTCTCTGATCGGCACTTCTCTGTGATGCTACGGTCGGTTATATGCAGCTCATGGATGAGGATCAACAGTCCAACATAACGTGCATCGAATTGTATTGGTGTCAGTGTTGCATTAATAAGGCGTTCTACTTGTAACACCAGAAACCAATAAAAAATTGACAGTTTTTCTATTGTTTAAAATCCCAAAATAGCACGCACTTGCGTGGCAGCATTTAAGAACCAAACCTGTAGACGTTGTGAGTTGACACAACCCAGGTACTACAGCAGCTCTCACTGATTCTAAAGGATGTATTCCTCAATGCCTGGTGCAGATGACAGTAGTGTAACATGGAGGTTCTATAGCCGGGCCGCCAGCCAACCTGATGGCTTATCATACACAGCTAAAGTGCTGAGGCTCCTTTGTTTGTCTAGGTATGGTTTTCTCTTTGATCCCAGGCTGGACTTCCCCTATAGACAGGCTGTGGATGGTCTGGTTGGATGTTTTTCCCTAACACCAATAAGCGCCTGTAGGGTTGAGTTATACAGTGGTTAAAGCATCTGCCTGATGCAAGGATTTAAAGTTATTACCAGTTCCAGAACAGCCACAGTGTTGTGCTGGGAAATTATTTCTTATCTCAGCAGACTCCCAGGTTGCAAAAACAACTAAACCGTCTGATTGTCTGCGGAAGTGGTGGGTTGGACCCAAGCCAGAACCTACAAGATTAAAGCAACAATTATGTCAGAGAGTTTGACACTCTAATTGGTGTGAGATGATCAAAACACTGCTTTATTTTGTTCAGCATAGCTAATTTTGACATCTACTAAACTACTGCAATGAAAGGAGTCACAGACTAATCTATACCAAATGTATGTATGTTTCAGTTGTCAGGAAAACTGTATTTTATGTTTATAAAATGGTTTCATTACGCAGCATTTTTAATGACTATAGATTGTAGGGCAGATGAATCACCATTGATTTGAGTGAAAGTGAATATATGGATGGGTAGCACAAGGCTCTCAGGCATTGAGAGGGGCACCTAAAGGTCCAACTGTGACAGAGTAGAGACTAGACTCCAGGGGTCCTTCCTACCAAGCCAGCCCAGAGAGTTGTGACTGTGTCTCCCTTGTGGCATAACTGGATGTCACAGCTACCGTTTGTATGGTCAAGGACAAGTGTCTCATCAGAGGTCCATTCTGAGTACTGTAGGCTAGACTTGGAATCTAGATGCCGATGCTTGATTACATTTTCCTTTTTCCTCACCTTATGGTCTAGTTTAGGAACTGTGTAGAGAAAGCTATAGGTCAGAACCCAACATTTATATCCAAGCCAATTTGGATCTGTGGAATTCCTATCGGATTTCTGAGTGCCTTTGTGCATCAAATGCAGTAAAACTTGTTCAATTTGTTCTGCAGTGTTTGGTCTACTACGAGTAGAGCAGCGTTTGGATTCAATTCCATAATCTGTCTAATGCCTTTACAGATAGCCAAGTATTCCTTGCTAGGAAACTGCATTTAGTTTATTATATTTTTTTACCAATTTTCTTCCCTTCCAATTTTGTTATCTAATTTGCAAATATGGCTTGATACACCCATCTTCCCTGGGCTGCTCTCAGACAACTTTTGCTGACCTCTGGTGGACTCTTACACACTGGTGATATGACTCAACTAGGATTCAAACACCTCAGCAATTACACAGCTGCATTGCGAGGCAATGATAAACCGCTGCCTCCACTTGGGGGTTCCAAAACAGCATTTCAAGTCTGACTTTAAACCACTTTCTCGCTCATCTCCAATCTCCAGTGGAAACGTCATGAAATAATCTATTTGAAAGCTTCTGCCTTGCACAAATAGCTGTCCCCAGCCAGACAAAGAGACAGACAGGTGGGGAGGAGAGAGATTAAGGCTGAAAGAACCTGTCCTGAACCGAATGCAATGCGTAACAAATGTGATTTATAGAGGATGTGTTTTTTCCCTTTGATCTGTCCCGGGATCCAAGGGTCAACTACATAATATCAGACTCATAACGGACCCACTGAAATGCCAGATCGGATCTCCGTAATCAGATTAGTGTTTATCGCTGAACACCCTAAACTGATCCTAGATCTGTGGCAAAAAAAACTCCATCGGAACAATACACAGCCTGGAAATTCCACACTGTAGTGCAGCTGAATGACCTTCATCTATCATGAACTGTTGTAAGGTGACATTAAATTACGATGATGTGTAATAATGATATAATAAGGTTAAAGTGTCCTCTTTATACCACGTTCAGACCAATACGTTGTTTTTAAATAATTGTATGCCAGTAATAACTAGTATGAGAGAAAATAACAGGAAATGAAAGAATAGGAAGTATTTTCATGAAAGAAAAAGGACATCTCTTCCTGGCCCCAATCATTCTTTCTCTCTTTGACCTTTCTCTCTTTCTCTCTCGCTTGCTCGGTCCTTGTGTTGTTAGGAAGCTTTTTACTTGTTCCCATGGAAACAGCGGTTGATTGCCACAGGTTTCAGTATCATGGCAGTCTGATTAAAACTGATGAATGGGGGGAAAACACTTGTTAAAACAAATGTACAACCTATTTGTTGGTCAAATCCCTGTTAGGACTTAAACCCAAGCTCTGCTCATTACTCCTTATATGCCTCAATCTTTGAAGCAATTTCTACTTTCTTGACACTGCCAGCCCTTCTGCAGTCAAAGCAAATGTATGCTAACAATGACAGTGCCCACTTGATATTTGTAGAACAAATTAAGTACATAAAAGTGCTACAAAAGAAGTAGTTCATGCAGGATCGGTGCCAGGTATAGGCCTGGAAACAGCTGCAACTGTTCAAACGGGACAATTATTCAATAAATAGGTACTTTTTAAGCACCTCGGAGGCTCCTTGTGAAAATATTAGCGGACCTTGTTTCTATGGTAACACCCTATTAGGATGCCGGTTAAGCTGTTTGATTATGTGGTAGAGATTAGAGCACTCGATGTAGAGAGAAAAAAAGACAGGGAAGGATGGAGAGAGAAAGGAGATTTTATTTATTTAGCTGTGATGGTAGTAAAGTGCTGTTTGGTTTTTGTTTCATAATTAAGAGTCCTGGAGTGGGCGTGGCTCCACCTATGTCACTAACAGTCAGGCGAATAGCACACTGTTGGTTTGCCTCTCCAGCGATGCAGGGTTGGTCCTGAATGGGAGACTGAAGGCGTTTGGTTGTAGGACCGGTAGGCACTTGTTCCTCCTGTCTACGGAGATTTCAGTGCCTCATTTGAGTGATTAGGAATATTGCTCTCTGAATTGTTTTCCTTTTGAATAGGACTTAAAAAAGATAAAAAAGAAAGATCACATTTTTATGGTTTTTTGATAAGAGTACTTTGTTCCTGGGAAAATTTCCCCTCTGGCCCTCATATCATCTTAATCATCCCCAGCTTGTAATTGGATGCCTATCCTCCCTTCTTAACTAATTGCAAATGGCAATTTGTTGTTAGTCAGTTAACCTAATAAAATAAGCACAACTAAAGGTGTTGAGAGGTAAAATCCATTCAAATTCATACTGAAATACCAAGCCTACCTGTTTGGTGTTGTACGTCCTTTCCTTTTAGCAACATCATCAATTCATTACGCTAAAGTCCCCAAAGTAAAACTGACAACAAGCAGAACGTGCCAGTTCACATGCACTTCTATGATTTTAACCAAGTACCAAAATCAAATGCCTGTATAAAATGTAGGGAACATTTTCAATTTCTCAAATGCCTAGTTTCCTCTTCAATGACAATATATTATCAGTTAGGATTATATTATCCAAATTAATAATATAATCTCTTAACCCCAACACATTTGTCATGGACATTTGGAATTATTTTCAAAAGTCTAGACCACAATTTCCTAATATATGTCAGAAATTAAAGCAATATTTTGAGAGGGAAAACAGTTTGCTTGTTTCCATTTAGTTTCTGAGTATTGGCAAGCAAAAGGGCCTCTAGAAGTGAGCAGCAGTCAGTGGTGGTAGGGCAGCCACATGCACAGACACGACTTCCGACAGCTCCTAAATGTGAGTGGCTTTGTGCAAGACCCGAGGGAAAGTCAATCCAAGGTGAGATCCCGTCAATTTTCACATGGTGTGGTGAGGGAACGATGCAGTGTCTCATAAAATGCTTCACAACATAGATGTTAGTAAATAACCGACAGGACGCTGGTTGCTTTCACTGTTTTAATACGCAGTCACATGACGTGGGGAAAACCGAGGAGGAAAGGCATCCTGGCGTCCAATTTGAATACGATGGAGGTGATTGAGCAGTGGCAGGCACATCCTTCAATGCACTGTAAATGGCCTTTCATAAAATGTTTCAGTCATAAGATCTTAAAGTTTTGTGCTACTGCTAACCAGAAAGCTGCTTCTGGGAGAGAGCTGTGCATGCAGGAAACAACAGATGATGAAGGGTTTCAGGAGAATGGCTGAAGCCAGAATGGCCGAGTATACCTATTGATTTTCTTGTGACACAGGAAACAAATATATATTGTTGGTGTATTGCAGGCACTAGATATGTGAAACACACACATGAATGCATACTTACAAAAATGCCTTATTGAAATGGGTAGCAGATACTGCCACTCCCGCTAATTTCCCTAACAAAAGTGTCACACTTCATGAGAGCAAGTAAAAAATAACTGTCTGCGCCCACCAGACCTTCCAAACCAACCTCCCTATAATAGCCAGAGTAGGATGGTTATTTCTTATGATGTCTGTCAATGTTGAGCCAGGCTATAGAGTACCTTACATCAATGCAAAAAACATCTAAAATCATGCTCTTGCAGTCTATATAAATTGAAAGTTACGTTTTTTGTGGTGAATGCATGTATTGTTGAAATTTCCCTGGGTCAGTGGTATCCTATCAGGAGTTCTGCACTAACACATCTGGCCTGCGGCAATCTTTCCCCACTCCACCGATCAGAAGTCTGTCTCATTACTCTGTAAACAGATGGTTGTTGTCGCCATGGAGGAGAGGATTGGTGTGTCTGTGATGCCTCATACATCACATCCTGTCTCCACACAGGAAATCAATTCCCTTTTATCTTAGTCCACTGTAAGCTGAAAGGAATCTGGTATGATCAGTCCATCTCCTCCTGTTTCACAATTGCGCTCTCTCTCCCTAATGCTCTGGCTCTCCTATTCTCTCTATCTCTCTCTCTTTCTTTGTCACTATGCATCGAAGATGCACCTCCAGAATTAGCATCCAAATCGATATTGTACATTTGATTAATATGAATTGAAACAAATGCAGTTATTACCACAGCCTTATGTCAGTCTGTCTCATGAGCTGATGAATAAGTAAGGGGAAAAACTGATGAAATATTTGAAAGAAAATTGAGTCATTCATATACTGTGGGGGAAATTATATCAGAGGAAATTTGATACATTGAAAACATAATCAAATGCTTTCTGACCTCCCCAGGTGTGACAATGAAATTGATGGACGAAGTGGCTGGAATCGTGGCAGCCCGACACTGCAAGACCAACATAGTTACCGCCTCTGTAGATGCCATCAACTTCCATCGCAAGATCATGAAAGGTAAGGATATGGTCGGTCAACGATTACTCCTTGGTTTCCTCCAATTGACAATAAGCAATGGAAAGCGATTTGTGTCCATAATAAAAGATAAGCCATATAAACAACTGCTTGCATGATTACCAGTAATTCACTTAATGGCAGATTTATTAAAAGCTATATGTTTACCTCTAACATGTTTATTTACACATTGACATTTTATGATCATCATGATGATTTTAACTCTTACTGACAAAAGTCAATGAAAAGCAGTGCTAATAGCGATTAACATTAGCCAAGTCAGTTATACTTAATTATTACAAATGCTGTGGTGCAACCTACTAACTAGTGAGCTAACCTAAAAACATGATTTCCAGAGCTAGAACATCCCGATCCCTGTATCCAGCCTTATTTCAACCTTGCAAGTGGATTAGCTAGAGCAGTGTTTTTCAACCCTGCTCCTGGAGGCACACTGCCCTGCATGTTTTAGATCTCTCCTTGCCCTAACACACCTGATGTAGCTCATCAAGGACATGATGATGAACTGATCATTTGAATCAGGTGTGACCGAGCCGGGAGAGATCTAAAACATGCATGGCAGTGTGCCTCCAGGAGCAGGGTTGAAAAACACAGAGCTAGAGCGTGGGACGTTTGAGCTCATCAAGACCTGCTATTTAATTTGCTGTACAACATAAGGAAAAAGCATTGGTCTTTTACCTTAGTTGCAATTTTCATTTTTTCTAGCAGGGCTGTTGTTCATATTGCACTAGTGAGCGGATATGAATCATTGATGACACTCCATTACTCTCTCCTAGCTCTTATTTCCTTTCCTGGATGTCATTGTAGTGAATCATTTATTCTCTGCTTGAATCACAAACCCTTTAAAATTAGTGAGTGCAATATGAGCCTCCACACAGATTGCTGAGGTACTTTTGATCTTGGGTGAAGGCCACTGTCATTTAAACCCATCAGAGGAACATCTACTTGTACTTGAAGAACATTCCATTTGCATATTTTGAATGAGAAAATGTAATTAACTTTGATAGTTTATGAATTATTTATACAACGATTAGATTCAGAAGTTAGAGAACCGTTGTCAAAATGATATTTCCAAGGATGAATAATTTTAGTTATATTTCTCATACCCATGCTTCTTAGTACGTTTTGTTCTCCTTTTCAAATCATTTCTATTGAGCACACAGGTTGACAGAACAGCCTTTGCAACTATTGATCTGAAGACTGCATACTTCCATGTGCAGATTAAACCCCATCAAAAGCCTAAACATTTGTAGTCCTCCACATTGTTCTCTCCTTATCTCCTCGAAACATTTCTGCACAGATCTTTACACACTGAGAGAAAACGCACCCTGTTTGCTGTACTTCCTAGGTGGCCAGAGTTGGGCACTGATGCACCAATAGCTGTGGACCTTCCGATATGTATTTCCCCATCTGTCATTGATTGTTACGGCCCCGTGGGACCAGAAAGCCTGCTGGTTACAGTCTATGGAAACGGCTGTGGTATGAGGACATTTTGTTCCTGGCTTGCAGGAAGTTCCAGCACCCGCAGCTACAGGATTGGGAACTTGCTTGAAAATGTCATCACTCAATTTCTGTCAGCTGAGGTACCCTCTAGGAAGGAGCTGTATGTGTGTAAATGGCAGGTTTTCCTATCCAAACGGGAACTCCCCCCTCAGAGAGTTCTGCTTTGGACATCTTGATGTTCCCACGAGAGTCCCTTGAGCAAATCTAGTTGATGAACATCATTCCCACATAAGTACTTTTCATGTCCAGGTGGGAGAGGGCTGTCTGGATGTGTTGCCTGTGGATCTGTTCGGAGGGTATGCAAATTGTAGAGGTCCATCGTGTAAGGGATGAGGGTACTGATGTAACGATGACTAGCCTTTCAGAGCATTTCGTAACTACAAATGTGCTACTGATTTGTAGTCATTTAGGCAGGTTGCCTTGGACACAGGGACTACGGTGGTCTGCTTAATGGGACAAGTAGAAGATGTCCATGAAGAAATGTGCGCATGCTTTAGGTCAACACACTGGTGTTCATTCTGGCCCTGAGGCCTTGCCAATGTAACCCTTTTTTAAAGCTTTTACTTACATCAGCCATGAAAGGTAGGATCACACACTTCCTAAATACCGTTGCTCTCATCCATGGTTTGTTAGTTGCCTCTAAGCATTTCAGCTCACCTTGTAGGCATGTGTCTCTGGGCAGCTTGCAGCTGGGTGGCTGTTTAGTCCAATGATTTGCAAGCACCGCCACATCCAAGTGAGGTTAATGACTGGTCGGACGTTACAGTGGAATTTCTTGTAAGCAGAAAGATTAGTTTTTTGGTTCTTGAAGCAGCGGCTTTGACATTTAGCTCTGTGTGGATGATTTCTTCATTGGCTTCTGGTCTGAATATTCAGAGTTAGTCATTCTCCACAATTAAGATTTCCCTAAACACTATCTCAGTGTGTATTCTGTGAATAGATGGAGCACTGTTGAGGACAGATGAACTGTGGATGTGATCTGTGGCGCTTTTTTAAATGTCATTATTAAAGTTTTCCAGATCTAAGGATCTTAACTTACTGCTGGCTCTTACCTCAGCCAAACAGGAAGTGTTGTCCGTACACTTTTTTTGTGCTTAATCACTGGCAATTACAAAGTGCCACAATGCTGCTCTTACACCCATGGTTCATATCCTGTTGGACTACCTCTCCACCCTGACGACCAGCGGAGGTCACGTGTAGCGTGCACATAATCCTAGGTTTCCTATCATGTGACCAGCTCTCCGTCTGCTTGGACAAAACCAGATTGGGGCAGGGTGAGTCTAGGCTGAAGACTGTTACTGGGTTAACGAGGTGATCTCCATGTCATAAGTCAGCAATGGCACATCTCAGCAAAGAGCTGGCAAGGGGTATGGTGGCGCCCAGAGCACCGTTTAAAGGGCTGTATCAAAACTGTATCTTACAGTCAATGTAACCAATGGATGCTGAGCAGTTAGCACTTAATGTGTTGTTATGATATATATTGTACATTGGGCTGTATTCATGCCAGAGGGTAGTGTTAGTGGTAGTGTTGGCATAAAACATGGAGTTTTGAAACTGCAGTGTACATTTTAAAGGGACTGTCGGGGCTGGTCTGTTGTGTATGTGTTCATACCACGCAATCGCAATTCAATACGTGCTAGGATCCAACTGTTTGAATTTCAGAGAACATGAAAAGTTTGTGTGTTTGGTAAAATTCAGAGGAGTTTGACCGCCACACGTGTCAAGAAGACAGGTGAAGATGGTACATGTAGGTTATGGGTATTGGAGGGTCAGTATTAATTAAATAAACAATATTCAGGATGTAACTATATTATT
Organism: Esox niger; assembly: GCA_016801105.1. Lineage (NCBI taxonomy): Eukaryota > Metazoa > Chordata > Actinopteri > Esociformes > Esocidae > Esox > Esox niger. The sequence continues at coordinate 16,629 of JACXGJ010009167.1, forward strand.
TCTTTTTAAAAAGATGTCTGAATAACAGTACTATTTTGGAAGTACTTTCATCTTGCACAATAATTTGACCATATTTGATTAATGAATGACTTCACAGTAATGTATTGTATTTGCAATTGTCTGTTTTCAGAGCAATTTTTGGCATCTGACTTTCTCATTTCATGTCAGTTTTGACAATAATCACAGAGAGCACGTCAATCAATGACTCCTCCTTTGCCTTTTTAGTTGGCAGTTATGGTACTCATTAATTTGGTCAAAACTCAACCGTGCCTGATCTTGATTCCACAAGATATGTGCTCCTATCTTTAACAGATCCAATTAAATCCAATGACCTAGCCAAGGAAATATGATTGAATTTATGGTCTCGATTGACTTCTGTGATTTTTGTGCAAACAATCATGAAAGTCCAATTGGAATAATGGCTTTCGGAAATATACCCCATTATTATTTAAATGTATCTTTACATTTTTATGAAAATATAAAATAATCTACAAGTGCATGATTGAAGAACACAACTATAAATATAACTAAAACAAATAAATAAATAAAATACATTAATGATTCTGCCAAATGCAATTATGAAGAAAAATATCTTCTAAAAGGTCGCAATTCATTCGCCTTTTTCATGATTTTATATTGTTTGCCCTTCCATGAGGGACTCTTCAGTTGTACCTATTGCTTACTTCTAACATATTCCTAGCCCTGTAAGCTATACAAATAAAAAATGGGTCCAAAAACAGCACTGAAGAATACCAGAAGCAAAGAGTAACCAAATAATTGTACTCACATTTTGTTGTTGAAAAGCCATCAGTATAGTAGTAAATAACATTAATAATATATTAAATCAGCAGAAGTGACATTGGAAAAATAATAAAAAGGACTACAGATGACTTGTTTGACACAGATTCAAATTATCAGGAAAGAAAAGAAAATCTCTATAAAATATATTGAATTACATGTTTAATGCTTTAACTCATCAATAATTTCTAAATGCTCCAAAAAATCCCACAAAAAAGCATGTCTTATTAGGCTCTCTCTCATCTGGCCAAGTCTAATGGAAAATGGTGCTGAGATCCTGAGTTGATAAGATCAAAGCAGGCATCTATGAGAATGCAAAAGGGAAAATGTGGATAAAGAACTTGGTTCCTGGCATGGTTGAAACACATCTGTGCAAACTTTATGTTCCTCAATGCCTGCAGCAGATGTGCTCTCTGTTTGGCCTTTCAGATTCATGTTGTCTGTTCTTCCCCAGGCTGTGTGGTAACCGTCTCAGGCAGGGCGACATTTACCAGTAACAAGTCTATGGAAATTGAGGTGTTTGTCGACGCTGACCCTCTGATAGAGGCTGAGAAGGAGAAGTATCGGGCCGTCACGGCATTCTTCACCTACATCTCCCTGGACAAGGAGGGCAAGCCTTTACCCATCCCTGCTTTGAAGGTAAACAACATATTAATATAATTTGTGTAAAAGGGCTTTGAATCCAAACCCATTGCTTTGTACTTACCATAGATTAAGCACCAGAATTCTGTCCGAAGAGTTATTTTTCTATACTCCTGCAACCCATTTTTTATTGTTTCTAGCACAGAACATTTACATTGTGAAAGGCAGTCTCAGGGACCCCTATCTAATTCATTTGTGGGGGATTGATGTTTAGTTACCATGTTGACTCATTTTACTTCTGGATAATAGTTTAAACACAGAATGGCTGGAGGTCCCCAAGGAAAGGTTTGAGAACATCTGCTATAGTAGACATGTTTTTCCTGCAATACTTATCTCTGAGGCTAAACATACCACTTGGTTTGTCCTATTGTGCCTTTAAATTGACCCTCTGGCCTTTTAAAAAATGTATTGAAAACCAGAAGGAAGGAACAGTGACAAAACTTGGAAAAACTACAGTCACTATGGTCCCAAAACAGGATTGATATTTCTAAGACATGGGAACCAGTTAATAACGTTATTTTAAGATGAAATTATTTCATTACTTTCTCTCAGTCCTCCAAAAAATGCATTGAACCAGATTATGTTAGTCCTATCCAACAGGTCCAGGCTATATCTGCGGTCATGTGTGCTCTGGTTCAAGTTTTCTTCAAGAACCTCTCTATTTTTGCTCTGTTCATCCTTCCCTCAATCCTGACCAGCCTCCCAGTCCCTACTGCTGAGAAGCATCCCCAAAGCTTGATGCTTCCACCACCATGCTTCTCTGTAGGGATGATATTCGCCAGGCATCGAGTAGTATCATGTTTTGCGTTCAGGCGTAATTGTTACATTTTTGTGGGGCCAGATAATATTTTCCCTAAAGCTCTTACAGTCCTTCAGATGGCATGTAATTTGGCTTGATGCATCCTTCCATTTAGCCAGTCTACCATGAGGGCCTGATTGATTGAGTGCTGCAGAGTTGGTTGTCCTTTAGGTTCATTTTCCCATCTCTGCTGAGAAACTCTGAAGCTGTAATTTACCTGAAGTGTAGCCTTGTCGTGACAGTCATTGATGTAATGTCAGTTAACCCAGAACTAAAGTCTTACATAATAGTTCCGATGCTTCATTAAGTTCTGGGTCCATATGTGCTAAAGGTATATTCAGCCATATGACGTAGACGCACAAAGTTAACAGCAAAGTGGGTCAATTTCTGTGACAGCTTAGAGCATTGATGCGCGATGCAAAACTTTGCCTGTATCAGTGTGAAGCGAACCTGGGCACATGTGCAGATGCTGTCTGTCTGTTTGAGAGCAAACGTATGGCTCATTGCATTTTTTCCACATGAATTGGTAAGTATGTTCAAACTTTTGACTGGTACTATACCTATATATATATATATATTATTTCTTTAAAAAGTAGACTGGAATAGGAAGTACACTAGATGAAAGGTGTGTATGTATATTTTTTTGTGCAAAGTGTGGAAATCAATTGATGTAGCATTATGGGTGGCACATGTGTTAGTGCACTGTAGGTAATACAGAACTTATCAATGATCCCCTCCATACACACAAACACATACCCCTATTCTCTGCTCTGCTATTTTCTATTTTGTTTTTACAAGAATGCCAAGGATATTATACAACCATCAGTGCAAACTCCTATCTGTATGAAATGAAAACCAGCTTACACAGACTCAATACCTGGACATATTCTGACCACATTGTAGAAAAGTGAACCCCCTTCAGTGTCCCTTAGGCACATATTTTCATTTCAGAAAAAACTAAAGCTTCAGCATTGCCCTCTGTGCTTTGTTCAGCTAGGTTCTAACTTCAGACACAGATAATCTTCTAGCTTTACATTTTGACTGTATTTCAGAACCTGATCACAAGGCCTTTGTCAGGGAGACTAAAGAGAGGTGTTAAACATTACTGTAATTACTGGGGCACTTTAAAAAACTTCCTTTCCTTTTACTATAAATGAGTTCCTAAAAACAGAAATCCATGTCGGGCTGCTGGAGTCATCGCATTGCGGGGAAAACAATTACAAAAATACACAGGCCCAGTATGTTAAATTGTAATGATAAACTACAGGTAATAAATCATAATAAATGTCAGTTAATCAACACAAACAAAGAAGATAAAAGGGGATGAGGAGGATAAGGACAGCTTTTAATGGTTTTGCTATGAAGAGCTCAGATCCATCCATAAACCATTTTATTAGAACATTTCTGTGTGGATGGCTACTTTCGACAGCACAACTGATTTAACTGATACAACAGTGTAGGCAATATTTCCTTTATTACACTTTTTTATATATTACGTTGGAACACTGTAATCTGAAAATTAAATGAAAGACACAATATAATGACTGTCAATGTGTGTTTGTGTGTCTACAGGGTACTGAACCATGTACAATTTAAGTATAAAGGGTGCAGTAGACCCGCTACAGAAATAACATCACAGGACAGTGTTTTGAATGCTATTGGCTCGTGGTCCCAGGTCTATAAATAGAATGATAACATTTGATAATGAAATGTCAACGTCTTTTTCTGTAATTGCTTGTCAGGTTGTGACTGATTATACATGTTCCAATACTATAAATAGTCTATCGACAGGCTGTCCACCTTCTATATTTTGACTCCAGGTGCTTTTTTGCTATCCCAAGTGAGAAATCTCTTCTGTCTATTTTTAGTGTTTCCCTTTTTAGCTCAGCAGGGATGGGGGGTTGGGGTTTAGGGGAAAGAGAGGAGGGGGTAGTTGGGCTGCTGGGATTGGATAGGCAGATGCGAGGAGAAGGAGGAAATTTGCCTCAGCATCATTGCCCTTGAAGTTCCCTTTACAATTTAGAAATGAATTTGCCTTTGTATCTCTGATACATGTGTCCATAATGCAGATGGAATTTGCATGGCCATTTTACAAGGCTTTCTTCTCCATACTGAGGAAAGGTAAAATAGATGTTGGGAAAATTCATACATAGTTTGAAACACATTTGAAAAAATCTTAAATTCTGAATGAATGAATGAAAGACATTCATTGTCAGATGTTAAGGGCGGTGGCCAAAGCCTCTTTGGGTAAGAGTCGCCATCCTTTTTGGGCTACGTTTAAAAAATACATTTTGCATGCTTCTTTTTTGTGCTTTAAACTGGGAACATTCTTGTTTTCTTTCCAGCAACTTTTTCTTAGGACCTTAGAATGCAAGAGAAATTGAGGTCTATGTCTTCTGACTGTAATGTATGTGTAGCTATGTATGGCAGGGCTTAATCAGATAGATAAGTCTTAACAGGCTAGTAGTGGAGTAATGTGATCAAATATTGAGGGTTTAATAAAGATGAAAACAAACATGGATTAGCTTTATATTTCAACCAGAAGTTTCAAATGTTTTGCAATGTTCAGGAGATTGAAAATGAATCTCTGGAAATATGCTTTATTTGGTCATCCAAAGAAAGATCAGTATCCAGAGAACCTCACAGTTCCTTCCCAGTTTATTTGGAGATGACTGTTCAACCATTGAGGTACATTGTGAGATCTGACAACAACTCAAATTTCAAATGTTCAAAAGTAATTCTGTCATCCACAAGCTTTTGTCTGGCATCCAGGGAAGGAAGCTTTGGGGCTTTGTAATGTACAGCTGTTTGTCATCTACATAGCAGTGAAAATTCACATTGTTTCTGGATAATCACCAAGTGGCAGCATATGTACAGAAAACAAAAGAGGTTCTAAAACAGAGGTAAACTAATGCATATCTTTGAATATGTCCTAAGATAGAACATTCATACATACAAACAGATATCTTTCATTTAAATAGGCTCCAAACAAGGCTAGCATTTTTCACATTAAAAGGTAATTTACCATTTTTACAAGCGCTGTCTCAATGCTATTGTAGTGTCTAAAATCTCACTGAGGCATTTTGTTAAACAGTTGAGAGGAAACAGGAGATTTGATATTGGCTGATTTATTATGTACAATATTGACAGGCTGGACAGAGGAAGTAGACCTTTAAAGTAGTTTAGTCAGAATAAGGTCCAGTTGACGGCTGGTATATTAGAGGTCATTACTATTTCTGTGAACATGTAGAGCGATACAGGATTAAAAGGTTAGTGTTCCCATTGATTAATGGTTCATATTTTTTTTGTTATTATAATGATCTTTTTGTGAAGGAAGTTAATGAATCCTATGTAAGATGTTTTTAAATTTAAGGTCATATTGTCTAAATACAAGTGGGTTCATTTCAAGTAGCTGGGAGTCTGACGAGTCCAACTTGGTGATTTGAGAGTTGTGCTTAAGAATTATTTTGCAAGCTACTCATAAATTGTTTGCAAGCTACATGTAGCTAGCGATCAACCTGTTGAAAAGCCCTTGTCTAGGAAATTGTTCTAGTTCAACACTGAATAGCCAACACGGATTGAATAGCCATCACATGTAATAATGTTATGCTATCATATAGAAAAATGAGAAGACTCGAGGTGTTGTGAAGGGATGAATGACAGCAAACATCAAAAGGGCAAATAGGAAAAGGGAGATTCATATAAGTAGCAGTGAAGGACACATTATGGATGTTGTTCAAGAGCTTAACCATTCCCATCTGTAGAAGATCCAACACAGTCATTCAAAAAAGATAAGGGTGAGTTAGTCTAAGCTGTAAGTAATTGTTTGTATGATTGACTATTAATTATTGAAAATGTACAGAGCTACTCAATGCCCCAGTGAATGAGAGGACACGTGGAGCATGGGAGATGAACAGGGGCCTTAGTTCTTCCCAGGGCAGGGGTCATGTGTGAAGCTGCAGGAGGAAATCACAACAATGTGTACTGTAGGAAGTATTATTTTTAATTAGGTAATTTTTCAGGTCAACAAAAAAGTCCATCCAAGTCGTGACCAACCTTGCTACAAAATCTTGCTGTAGATTTATTTTTATTAATTAAAGCCTATACTTTCCCTGACAGAAGCAATTTCACCCTCTTTCATGATAATATGCAAATGCAATTAGGGGCTGTTTTTAATTTGCTAAGATTGCATCAAGATAATGGAAAGTTAGCTGATATTCTTTAGCTCAGCTTAGCTGAACATTAAGTTAGTTAACTTGCAAGCCACTGTCATAAATAATGAGTACGGAAGAGTAGCTAGGTAATATAGCTAGAAAATATAATTTTTTACATTTCACAAAATCTATTTTGAACTTCTTTTGAATTTCTACTTGAAGAAGTTTTCCCAATGCCTTAATTTTTGGTGATAGTAGCACAACAATTGATGGAATAGTTAATAGTTTGCTTTGTCAGGAACTGTTTTTTCTTCAAACCTTTTCCTAGTTCTCCTAATACTTTACATAAATTCTCCTAAAATGTATTGTTTGTTCTCCTAACTAGCATTTCAATTATCCTCCTATATGTCCTTAATTTTTATGATGCAAGAAGCTGCCTGGGGCAAGAGGTATGAAGTGTTTACTGTTTCTGGTTCCTTTCATGCCCCTATCTATTCTATACTTACATCTATCTCTCCCTCTATCACTCCTTCTATTCCTACCTCTCTCCCTCTATTCCAACCTCTATCTCCCTGTAATCCTACTTCTATCTCTCCCTCCGTTCCAAACTCTGTCTCCCCCTCCATCCCTCCCTCCCTCTTTATCTGTCCTCCTGCCTCCATTCATCCACCGACACCCATTTCTCCCTTCCTTTCTCCCTCTCCCTTCTTCCCTCCCTCTCTGCCTCCCTCCCCATCCCTGCCTCCACCTCTATCCCCATTATCTCATCCACCTCATCCATCCCTGTCTCTATTCCTCTATCCATCTCTCTAGTTCCTCCTTCCCACCATCACACTGACAGTATCTCATCTGGCCCCATTGACATGAAAACAAGCATGGTTGTCATGGCAACCTTCAGTAGACCACATAAAGCAGCCTGTGTTTATTTTTAGATGCCTTCCATTTAACATGATCACCAATGAGTTAATGGCTGTGCCCATGTCAAAATCAGCACAGAGTACCAGAAAGATATTCCCAACTATAATATTTTTCTCATTGAGAACATTCTCTGAGATATTTTTTACCAACACAAATCCAATGATGCAAGGTAATGAAAACAGGTCAACATTCAGTATAGCACATGTGAAATAGATGGCGTAAGGCATAGTGTCAGATTCTAGAAGGGAATGAACAGGGATTGAAATAGTGACTTCCATTAGAAAAAAGTTATTAGCAAATTAATTCTAGTATTCCCTTTGACAGTTTTGTTGCAAACAAGGTATGTTAATTATTTTGACTAGTAAAGCTAGCCCTTTTGGCTCCTAATGGTTCTGCTCTGCTATTGAACTTGACAATGTAGAGACATGTTGCAAAAAGATTGGGTTCATGAGACAGCAAGACTGTGGTGTTGCTGCGCTTCTTTCTCAGGGCACGAATCACTGTGAACTCCCACAATTTCATTATATTCCAATCTACAATGTCTAAACCTGATTCTAACCTAACCACAACACCTCTGGAGCACATCACTCTGGTTCTTAAATCTTTGCATTGGCTTCCGGTCAGTTACAGAATAGACTTTAAAGTGGTGCTTTTAGTTTATAAATCTCTAAATGGTTTAGGACCCAAATACATTTCTGATATGTTTGAAGAATATAAACCGAGCAGGGCTCTGAGATCCATGAACTCAGGTCAGCTGGTAGAGCCCAGAGTCCAAACTAAACATGGAGAAGCCGCGTTTAGCAGTTATGCTGTACACAACTGGAATAAACTACCAGAAGATCTTAGACGATCACCAAATGTGTCCATTTTTAAATCCAGGCTAAAAACACTACTCTTTGCACGTGCCTATGACTGAGCTCTCAAACGCAACCCCACTGTGAGCCTGTTTTCATAACAGTTAACTGTTTAGTATTACAGTTTTATATGGCTAA
>JACXGJ010009168.1:0-24903 GCA_016801105.1 Esox niger
CACACACACACACACACACACACACAGTACTGGGTTCTAAGAAAACAAATTGCCGTTCTTCATCCTAAGGCTTTTACCGGAAAATCCTCAGTTCCTCTCTCATTACCTGGGGTTACTTTGGTTCAAGGAGAGTTTACTGTGCAGTTACGAAGTGGCTATTAGGCCTCCATTCAATCAAATCCGCATTGCAGTAATCACGCAGTAGCTCTTATTCCAATGGTCAAATGAACTGGAAAACTGGTCCTGGGTCCTGGATATGAACCGACAACTATGACAAAGGGTCAGGATGAGAGGCCACGACATCATCACATTCTGTTTACCACAGTTCCCTTGTGTTTTCGCTGCCAGTCTTTTTCATTCTGTGTTTGTTGGACCTTAATATATGGCCCCCATTAATTGCAAGGAATAAATGGATCTGTTTTGCTGCGTTGTGGGTTGTCGAAGTTCCCGGCTCTGACTTCGACTGCGGCCGCCAGCGTCCGTTTTCTAAAATAGATCTCGTCACGGAAACATACGGCAAAGCAACGGCTGGAGCTACAAACTGATAACTGAACTGTTTGGATAAAATAGAGCCCCTGGGACATGAGAATTGTTTTACTGTCTAACGCCCATCAAGCCTATATATTGATCTAAAGACTGGATGACTTCCACTGTGGTAGATATGGATGCTTTTAAATGTTTTCTACCTTACAGCTGCACAATGTGAAGTACAATAGCAGTAAATGTTCATTTCAGCATAACGTCAAAAAGATATACCTGCATATGTTCTAAAACTTTAAATAAAACTAACATATTGGCGGTCAAGGACTGGCGGTCAATGGTTAGTGGTTGGCTGGTTTATAATTTCAGTTCATGCTACCCCTTCAATCGACTATGTTTGAAATCATCCCAACCCTGGTTTGAACACTGAATGGCCCACTGTTGGTGTAAGGGAGGGGGGTGTCACCTGGCACCGGCCCGGGTGTTTCTCCGGGGTGGGGTCCAGAACAGGGCTCCTGTTGGTGTCAGGTACTGTCTAGGTGTCAGGACTGTGGACATATGCGGTGTGGAATCGGAAAGTCAGGATCAAACCAGATTGTCGCTCGTTAAATCAAGCTAGATTACTCTTTATAGCATCTTAAGCAGACCTCTTTATCCGCGAGGTCTGCTCTCTCTCTCTCTCACTCTCTCTCTCTGTTTTTCTCTACCTCTCTCTGTTTCCCTGTCTCCATTTCCATCTAAGTTCTTTCATTGCGAACCTTCTCCAGGACATCTAAGTCATTTGCTTCACGTGTCAGATTCTAACAAGCAACCCCCTGGTCTCTGGCCCAGTTTCCTGCTCGGCTAGGCAAGGCCATGCTGCCGCCCAGCGACTGGCCCTCTGTGTGGAGACTGTTGGCACAGAATGGCAGCGCAAATCCCTCTCAGGAAGCAGATGCTTGCTTTCTCCTGACATATGCCCCTGAGATGGAGGAGGGGGGGGTATTAATGTGTGTGTGTGTGTGTGTGTGTGTGTGTGTGTGTGTGTGTGTGTGCACGGCGGTGTTATTAAAGCCTTGACCCCACCAAGCCACCGAGGAAGAAGATTTAGGGAAACGCTTTAACTTTCTAATGAACAAGGAGAAAGGGGAGGAGGGAGGGGAGGATAGAAGGGGTTTATGTATGTATTAGAGAGCAATAGAGAAGGGGCTGGAGGGGAGGAGGGGGAGGAGGGGGACAGTGAGCTCCTTTTCAGTAAAACATGAACAGATGGCATTGAGAGGAGGAATGAGACATCCGCCTTCAAAAAAGAGATTAAAAAAATAAAAACTAACAAGAGGCTTGTGAGATCAGTAATTCTCTCTCCCAGTTTAGCGTTTATAGCTCTAAGAATATCTACCTTCATTTGCTGTGAAGCAGCGGTGAAAACATCGTCCACTGACCAGGCTGCTCCTCATCCGTGAGAAGCGGAGGTCCTCCCGCTATTAAAAGCTCAGGGATTCAATCTGTCACATTGAAGTTCAGCTCTGTGGCACAACTGAAACGTAATGCCAACGTTCCCACGTGAACAGAGACTGCATTAATTGTCAACCCTCTTAATGTCGTCTAGATCTGAATCCGTTTGCAGGTTTTGCAAGGATCTTCCAAAGCTGTTAGCTTGAGCGTTTTGCAAGGATCCCGGTACGGAAATAACCGTTAAACGGTGCACTGAAGACCAGCTGGGTGAGACGGAAGACATGTGATCATGTTACTGAAGCAGAAATGAAGCACTTATTAAGAGATGTGACCCTGTAACTGACTCTGTAAAAATGTGACCACGTTACTGAAACAGAAATGAAGCACCAATTTAGAGATGTGACCATGTCACTGAAACAGAAATGAAGCACCTATTTAGAGATGTGACCATGTCACTGAAACAGAAATGAAGCACCTATTTTGAGATGTGACCATGTCATTGAAACAGAAATGAAGCACCTATTTAAAGATGTGACCATGTCACTGAAACAGAAATGTAGCACCTATTTTGAGATGTGACCATGTCATTGAAACAGAAATGAAGCACCTATTTTGAGATGTGACCATGTCACTGAAACAGAAATGAAGAAACTATTTAGAGATGTGACCATGTCATTGAAACAGAAATGAAGCAACTATTTAGAGATGTGACCATGTCATTGAAACAGAAATGAAGCAACTATTTAGAGATGTGACCATGTCATTGAAACAGCAATAATACAGTTGCAAAACAATACATTTTTCATCCAGATTAAAACAACCCTATTTTTCCACAGATCCTCTCATTAGGTTTCATACTTTCATGCCCTCACCAGAGCTTCATCCTCTTTTGGTTTCACCCCTTACACAGGCTTCATCCTCTCATTAGGTTTCATCTTATCATCATCCTTTCTTCCTCTGTTCTCTTTTTATCTCTTCTATTCTATCCCCTTGTCCTCCATTCTTATGTTTGATTCATCCTTCCTCTTGTTTGCTCTTTAAACTTGCACATCATTTGTCATTTACTTTGCAACAACAAACACACGTCCACAGACACACATGCACACGTCCACAGACACACACATGCACATTTGCTTTGCACTAAGCTTCACTGATCTGATACCGTTGCTTGCACAGACATGTGTAAGTATTTCATTAAAACAGAAGTGCATAAACACAAACTCTCTCACACACACACACACACAGACACAAAGACACACATAAACACACAGCTGAACCGAGTCAGAGCAAATTGAAAGACTTTCATTACAAGCTATGAATTTAATTAACCTCTAATCAAATGCCTAGTGTCTGTCTTAAGGACATGCGAGTGTGTCTTAGCGAAGAGCTTTTCAAGGCCTCATTATGAGATAAGATTGTACACACACACACATATGCACACACAGAGAGAACCACACACACGCTGTCATAGGAGATACTGTGGATTACATAGACATTTGAATTTATTTTAATTAAGTGTGATTATATTTTGTGAATATCTGGCATTTAAACAGGTTGATTATTAATTAAAGAACAAGAACAATGTGAGCCTTTGTTTTATTAGGAGAATACATTAAGACAAATTGGGAGTGAGTGAATGAGTGAGTGTTTGTGCATCTGTGTGTTTATGACAGATCTAGTGGAGAGTGAGTAGGCACAGCATTTAGTTATGTTTCATCCAATAATCTACACATGTCTTTCTCCCCCCTTTTCTCTCTCCCTCTACCACATGTCTGTCTGTATTCCTCTCACCTTTTCTTTTTTCCCTACTTCTCTTTCTTTCTCTGGCCCTCTGCTTCTCTCTCTCGCTCTTTAGCCCCTTTCTTTTCATCTTTCCCTTTCTCTATGTTTTTCGGTTAGGTACCAACACCAGCTTTATTTCCGGGTTTATGTAGTACATAAGAAAAAAATGTAGCTTTTGATTTTCTTTTGGGACAGGTAAAAATGACACGGACAGGAATACAGAACAGAAATTATTTTTATAAAATGAATGAAAGCAAGAATAAAATTGAGAAAGTACAGTTGTAAGGGAGGATATTTTATTTCATTTTGGGAAATGGGTTGAAAGGGGGCAGATTTTCGTTTGTTGGAGAAGGATTTTTTTAATGGATTATTATGTTTATAATATTCGTTTTTTAATGTGTGTGATGCTGTTGTGATTTTTAAATGGTAAGTGCCGTTAAAAAGTGAATATGTTAATAATTTGCCAAACAGAGTTTTTAAAAACTATTCCTGACCCTACACCAATCCCGATACTCTCTAAAAACAGTATTACTTCCATGCCCATGAGGAAGTCCTAATTCCATCAGGCCGTTGATTAAACCATGTCAGGACATCCCCGGTGACCAACGTCAGGCTTCAGTTTGCAATGAAAAAATATTTTTATGACATCCAGGAAGAACGAAGATGCCTATTGTTACTTGAATGAAAACGTATGGCCAAACGCCAAAGACAGAATTGACACAAATTCCTGTAGTGTGCCAAACATTATATATTTTATTTATTTATAAGTGTTTGTGACATTGGAGTAGGCAGAAATCATGTGATTGCGGACATATTCACTGATCGCATCTTTGATTATGGGTACGACATTTTGCGAATGATTTATTATGGTGGGGAGTGCACCATAAGAGCTTTGCCAAAAAGAAAACAAATGTTACCCTCAGCACATTCAAGAGTCATTTTGAGACTCTTGTCCTGCATTGTTTGCTGTTGGATCAACAGGTTATTAGAATGACTCAACTGAGAGGATATTATTGAGTTGCGCTGACTTTAACAATGTACTCCTTCTACTCAATGGTTGAATCAGTGAGGTGGCAGAATTACAGAACGAATGTTCATTTAATGTCGGACAATAAGCGTTTACATGTATGAAGAGCTTTGAAAAATCACCACATAAAATACTAGCAAAGCGATTAAAGAAACAGCATTGGCATACATGCCCCGTCCCTTTACATGTGTAGACGTCCCAGACGGACACACTGATGTAGTATGGCGTGTGAGGTTCACAGAGGTGGACCTAAACCCACACCGACACGCAAACCATTTCACCTGCTGAAGGAATGTGTGTTCTTCCAACCAGCCCAAGATGCTCCCATTCTGAGTTGAGAGACAGGCTCTAATAAATCATTTATAGACCCACACTCGTTTAGCGTGTTGCCAAAGTGTTGCCTCTGCCAGGTGGCTGACACACACACACACACGCGCACACACACACACACGCACGCACGCACATTTAGCACATTTAACAGTTTCTCCCAGGAGGCCATAAGGAATTCTGAGACAGATGAAGATGGAGAAAAGAGGTAGGAGATGGAGGAGAGGGGAGGAGAAGAGAAGAGAGAAGAGGGGGAGGACACCTGTTATTAGTTTTAATCCAGAAGGAGAGAGGGATGGAGGAGGACAGAGGGAGGGACAGGTAGATCCTTTGAGACGATGTCAGACATGAATAAATGATCAGATCCTTGGAGACGATGTCAGACATTAATAATGGATTAGGCTCAACTGAGAAGAGTCATACCTGGATCAAGAGACAATACCTGCTCAGCAGGAAAAGCAAGGTCTGAGAGGAAGAGGGAGACAGGAAAGCAGTATGAAAGGGAGGGAAGGGGAGACAGGGGAGTTGAGGCCATTCTAGTGCCAGTGACAGACTATTTGATATTTATCAAATGTAATGGTTCATAAACATTTTCCAAAACCTGAATTTTCAGCAAATGTACCTTCTACACCAAGGGAGTGATGAAGGAGAGATAATGGGGAAACCACCCCCCCGACACACACACACACACACACACACACACACACACACACACACACACACACACACACCTAACTAAATACAGGTAATTTAGAAATATAAAAACTCCAGCTTCTCTCCAGCTCCTCCTCATATCTCCCACTCCTCTCTCCCACTCCTCTCTCCCACTACTCTCTCCCACTCCTCTCTCCCACTCCTCTCTCCCACTCCTCTCTCCCACTCCTCTCTCCCACTCCTCTCTCCCAGTCCTCTCCCTCTCTCTGTCTTCTCTTTCATTCAATCCAAGCAGGAGAGTCACATCATTTTCTCAACACTTAGACGTTTGTCCCCGTCATTCAAACATCCAATAAAGCATGTGTCACGGATGTGGGTGGATCCCACTGCGGAGTGGGAGGGGCCCTGTCATATTGCTGTTAACTTGTGTTAAATAAAAAATAGAGAGATTTTAATTCAAAGATTGTTGCAGAAATAAAGTTGCAAATTGTATTCAGTTTAAGGGGCACGTTAATGCCAAAACATTTGTGTTCTGCCTTTGAAATCCCTCTGACTGAGATGCAGAGTGTGTCGCTTTGTTTCTGTGTATTGTACAATTAGCACACACACATTGTCTCCGTGTGACACATATACAAAGACACCAACACATGCACAAGCTCTCAAACCAATAGAAACACACTCTCTCTCCTCTTCTCTGGGTCCAGTAATATTAGAGTATAATTATGGTGCAGTCGAGCTTCTCTGAGGAGTAATTACCATGTATCCTTGTTGTTTTGTTTGTTTGATTGTTTGTTTGTTTTTATGTTGCACACCAACAAACAGACTGGTAAACAAGCTGTGAAGGGTCATGCAGTGGCCTTGATGATGAAACACAACGATGCTCAAACAACCTCTCGGTCTCTTCCTCCCTATCCCTCACACACACACACACACATACACACACACACATACACACACACACACACACACACACACACACACGAGGATGAGAGAGGTAATGAAAGAGAGTGAGTTAAAGCCATCCAGTCACCTGTGGGGAAAAGGTAAATGAAGCGAGAGGTGTTACTGGCTAATTGTGGGGTTCTGCCGTGGAGGAAATAAGTGTTTATCTGTTTATATGCAATCATTTGCAGGTGGGGAGTTAATACAGTCAGTACGCAAACACACACACACACACACACACACACACACACAATGGTTACCCACACCACATGTACGCACTTATCTTGGTTTACATAATCATTTCCATAGGGTTTGAATTCAAACCAGCATGTTCGAGACGTAGCACATCGAACATGCTGGTGTAAAAACGCTTTCAAACACTATGTCCCTCTGTAAGTTAACACAGCAAAATAATCCAGCGCCTTGAGTCTTCTTTGATAGGTCTTAGAAAATATATCGTAATGTAAACAAGCCCATACACAGACACTGAAAACCCAAAGACACAGAAAACCCACAGACACACCACACACACAGACACTGAAAACCCACAGACACAGAAAACACACAGACACACGCCACATATACGCAACGTTTGAACACAGAGATGATGGACGCACCCACCAATGAGTGCATTTGAGGAGAGGAACGGTAAGAGGGTTTGGTAGGAGGAGTCTATCTCTCAAAATCTCTCATCATGACTTTCTCTTAATCTCTCTACCTCTGTCAAGTCAATGTCAGTTCAGGGGCTTTATTGGCATGAGAAACATTTGCTTACATTGCCAGAGCAAGTGGGAAATTATGGTAACAATAAAAAGCTATAATAAACTACAAAAGTGAAAATATAAAAGGTACTTTAGGTATTACACAGACATTTTCAAAGGAGAGAGGCGTGTTGACTGTGTTATGGACTATGATATAAAAAAGTGCAAATAGTCACAAGAGAGAATGACAAGGGGAAATAAATAAATGCATGAATATGGGTTTTGTTCAGATTGCTGTTTGTGCTCTGCAGCTTGTTCTTTCCTCGTGGGAACAGGTCACAAATCTAGCTGCTGTGATTGTATTGTGGTCTTTCACCAAACAAATATCGGAGTTCCTCAATGTTTGATTTGGTCTCTCCCCCTCTTTTCGATTCTCTGTTGAATAAAATTTTATAAGCCATTTTTGGCATGGGAAAAATGTAAATATTATCAAGGGAAGTAGAAAATAAGAAAGATGAAAAATCTAATTAATAATTTATTTTAAAAAATTACAATGAAAAAATTCTGAAAACTATTTAATGTCGGACAATAACCTTTCTACATGTATTAAGAGCTTTGAAAAATCTAATCAATATCTAACAGGCCTTTATTTTGCGTTGTATTTGTAGCTTTCAAAAATATTGTAGCAAACAGCAAATTGTTGCAGTTTTAATAAAAAGGGAAAATAAAAAATATTGTATTTTTTGCCATGTTTTTTGCTCTCCACTGTACACACATTTGTCATGGCAACAGGTCACATGCCCTGCTGTTTTGCACATGGGTGTAATTTGCCTAACAGTAGTCTATTAACTTGTAATTATTTAAAGAAACATGTTGTGGGTCTGCATGATCTGTGTGGAACATGTGTGTCTAATGTGGTCATCCTACATTTGCCAGGCAATTAGGGCGTTCTGCTCTGTTTCGTGGTCAGTCTTCACGGTCTCTCTCTGAGAGCTATGTCAGCCTAAGCCCTGCTCACTGAGCCTGTACTTAGTCAAGGTTTTTTTATTTGGGATTAGTCACAGTGGTCAGTGTTACTGTGTACTCTCTGTTTGGGGAAAGGTAGCAGTCCAGATTGCTCTGTCTATCTTGCACACACAGAAGCTACTCTTCCTGGAGTTCACACACAACTTCAACCGCGTAACTGTTAATCGGCAGAATGAAGACACACAGAGCTGTACCTACACACACACACACACACACACACCACATACACCACACACCTCACACAGTCACAAATACAACACACGACAAACATAAACACACTTTTACACTCAGTGGTCAATAACATAATACTCATTGAACACTCGCTAATAAGCATTACCTAGAACACGGCATGGACACCTAGAACACGGCATGGACACCTAGAACGTGGCACGGACATCTAGAACATGGCATGGACACGTATAATATGGCAGAGACACCTAGAACATGGCCTAGACACCTAGAACATGACATGGACATCTTGAATATAACATGGACACCTAGAACAAGGCATGGAATTCTAGAACATGGCACTGACATCTAGGACGTGACATGGACATCTAGAACGTGACATGGACAACTAGAACGTGACATGGACATCTAGGACGTGACATGGACATCTAGAACGTGACATGGACATCTAGGACGTGACATGGACATCTAGAACGTGACATGGACATCTAGAACGTGACATGGACATCTAGGACGTGACATGGACATCTAGAACGTGACATGGACATCTAGGACGTGACATGGACATCTAGAACGTGACATGGACATCTAGGACGTGACATGGACATCTAGAACGTGACATGGACATCTAGAACGTGACATGGACATCTAGAATGTGACACGGACACAGGGGAGAGACAGGGGGAGACAGAAAGAAAAAAATACAGATTTTCTTTACCAGTGTTTCCTTGTGTTTTTCTTGTCCTTCTTAACTATATCCTCTCCTCCCTGAGGCACTGCCTTCCATTTTCCAGTGAAGGAGAGGACACGAGGCAAAGATAGATGGTTTCATTTCAATTAAAGAAGAGGAGAGTTCAATTTGATTGTCATTGAAGTAAAAGTGGCTTACACACACACACACACACACACACACACACACAGGCAGAGTGGCCCTAGTTAATTTCCACTTCAAGGATTGTGCGTAGAGAGGTTCTGTTTTGAACAGGTTGTAGTAAGGAAGACTCAGCTTTGTGCAAATCGGACGTTAGCTAAATTAAATATGATCATTCTTCTTTACAGCATCAGTCCGGTTTATAATCGATAATGATAATGTAGCCAGCAAAAATGATGGCCAAAGACAATGTTTAAATCTTCATGAAAAAATGAATTAAACGTCTTTAACGAAAGGTGTTTTCTCGGAGTGGGGTCAGAAAGTCTTCAGATGCGCAGGCACTACCCTATCAAGATCATAGGTAAATAGTTTTTAAAGGATAATGAATATAATTGGATTGCATTTGAGTCACAGTTGATTTGCTCCTTATTTAAGACGTTTTCATAAGATGTGTCCTAGCCAAGGGCGTCATAGTGACTCTGATATGAGGGGGACACATTTGACTACATTGTGAATGTTCATGTATTTATCAAAATGTCTATTCAATATGTTTTCCTATGTGTTTTTCCACATCTAGAATCCACTTCTAGTTTGAGTCTCTGTCCATGACTACATTAGATATAGACACACGCTGGTTAAAAAAGGCGTTGGCATTATTGACCAATGAAGTGTGAATAGGACCAGTACGACTGACAGTTTCGCTCAGAGTCTGGTTGAAAATACTGGGTGTGATAATTGTTTCAACAACACAGGCTTGCAATACTCATTGTCTGGAAAGGGTGTAGCAAGGAGATAGTTAACCGAAGTAATGTTGTCTTTCTGTAAAAAGGCCTTGTGGGAGTTGATAGGACTCAAGCGTTCAGTGTGAAAATTCCAATTAGACTTCAAGAAAGTAGCACTTTTTGGACATGCAATAGTCCTAACTAACAATAGTAAATTATACTGTATGTGAATGTTTTGCATAGTGGAACTTTTCAGCAGGAAAGTCATTTCAGATAGATGTAATGTAACCAAAGCGCATCTTTCAAAATGACAAATTCTACAATGATGTTGGGGACATCTCAGTCAGGCACGTTAGTTTTCCAGTCTCCTTCAGAAAGCCTTGAATTAATACTTTCACTATCTAACCTCTTGGTTTGTGGCCTCTCTTTCCCTCACTCTGCCTACCTTTCTGACCTGTGTTGTAATGACAGCCTCTCTTCTGCATTAAGTAAACAGATAAAGTACACCCCTAAATTCAGATGGTGTCCTTTATCAGAGATTGTATTCAATTACTGGTTTACATGATGACAGATCAGCAGTCTACCTTGGCATGGCACCAATGATTTACCTGTTGATTTGTGCCTTTGTTCATGTCTACCACTTCCCTGCCATGATCATGCATAGCATAAACCATTTTTTAAAAATATTCAACACATTTTAGCTATACCTAGATGAATCTAAACTTCTAAACAGAAGAAAAATAAATTCCCAGCGGTTGAGTGTGATCTTAGCTACGTCCACTCCATTCTTGACTGGTGGTGACTTGTCCATTACTTAGCTAGCTACTTGTAGACCCTATGGTGAAGACTATGACAGAGATTGTGCAAATCATTTCAGCAGGTGTTCTTCCATTCAGATCATCCGCTATCGCTATTTCACACAACCATAGGAACTACTCTTTTATCTAGCCAGCAAGCTACTGTAACGTTTGTTGGATTAACGATAGCTAGCGAAAATAAGGATAGCTAGCTAACTACGCCATAGCTATGTTTTTAGCCAGAAGAAAGCTTATATTTTAGAATGTTTGTTCATTCTATAGCTATGAAAATATACTGACATTTCTACACGTTTTACTAACAAAGCGTATAGTTACAGTAATCCACTTAGCCAGGTCGTCATGAAAGAATGAATGGGAATGTTAGATTGGGTCGCGACAGAGACGTAAACATTTCCAAATCGTCCTTTTTTCTAAATGAAAGTATTGCTCAAAACAACATTAATGGGGGGACACTTTAACCGGTTTCTAGTATTGGGGGGGAAGTCCCCTCCGCACCCAAACCCCCGCTCATACGCCCTTGGTCTCAGGGGCACATAGAGTTTCTTTAGGTTAACAGTTATTAGTATGATGACCGGTGTGCTGTTCTCCAAATCAAACCAAATGAAAATAAAGTTTTGTTGAAGTTAACTAAACGCTAAATCCATCTAGTCCATAGGCAGTGAGAAAAATGTGAGCCTTGGGGTGGAACAACAGTGTAATCAGAGAAACACAGCCAGCTGTAGACAAGACCAAAGAACATAAATGAATGATAGTTCAACTCCTATTCCTCTCCCAGTCCAATCTAATGTTGTTTGCCACAGTATGCCAATTGGGATATTTACATGAATCGACTAAATATATACACTATATTTGTGTTGTGTTGCCATCACTGGTAACCCCGGGTCCAATATATATATATATTAGTCTATTTCTTATCCCTCAATGGCTATCATATTTTAAAGGGAATGTGTAGGTTAATTGTGTGTGCATGAGGAAGGAAAGGAGAAAATAGTCCCTTTAAGTGTATTCATGTTCTTTTTTACCTTCTCTTTTTCAAACATTCTGTTTTCTCTCTCACTCTCTTTTTCCCTGCATTATTCCCTGTGTTGTCGGGGGTTTTGGCTCCAGCACCGAGTGTTAATGAAACTATTCCAAATAAGCATGTTGATTTTCCCTCCATGGGGACATAGAGGTTCTAACAATGTCACTATCGCTCCGGCCAACACGCTGAAACAACACCATTCTCCCTCCATGTCCCACTCTTTCTCTCTCTCCATTTCCATCTTTCTCTGTTTGTCCATCTCTATTTGTTGTTCTCTTTTTATCCCTTTTTAACAACTCTGCCTTTTGCTCTATCTCTCTCCCTCTCTGTCTCTTTTCTCTCCGTGTATTTTCTCGCTCTCCTCTCACTGAGTTTGTCCTTCTCTGTTTGTTTGTGTTTTCTCTTTTCTTCTTCTTTTTTCTCCATGTGTGACAATCAGCGATAAATGAAGTACAAACGCGCAGAAACCGAGGCGGAACCCTTAGCTGTGCGTCCTAGTGTCCTGGGTGACAGGTCAGGAGGACGGACGCCAGTGCTCCGATAGCATTGTTCCCATCTCAACCTTCTCCACTTCACTGCCCCTCCATCTTAAGACCCCTACCAGACCTGGTGCCAGCGAGGTTCGGAGGAGGGGGGTTGGACGGAGGTTCTTTACCCGGCCATGAAGTGGGGCTGTGTGTGTAAGGGGGGGCAGAATAGCAGAACAGGGCACTAGGCCAAGACCCAGACCCCTGTCTATCCTGCCAAAGCACCCACCAGGGGGCTGCTGAGTCTGGGCAGAACCGGTGGAGGAAAGGCTGGTGCTCTGCTGCTAACCGTTCCTTCAGACACCCCAGGCTGAGGGAGGACTTGGGAGGACCAGGACATAAGGCTAGTATCAACACCAAGGTTGTAAGCATCCCAGCGCTTAATGTCTGCGTTCCCAAATCCACAGGGAACCTATTCATGGTAAACATTGTCGGGAAAAACATTTTTTTTTATGCTGAATGTCCTGCAGTCCAAGTAATCCCATCACAAAAACAGTTGGAGAAGATCTAAGCAGTTAAGAGTAAATATGTTGGCAATTAAACAGAACATTATGAGTTATTATGAGTTTTAGGAAGGGATGGAAGATGTTAAAGCTTTCCATAATCACTGTTTAAATTTCAAATGTAAGCTTTGTCATATTCTCAGGGATGGTTAAACACACTCTCTGTCAAAACCAACACACTCACTGTAGTTGCCTCTACTGTCTGTAGAGGCAACTACATTGGATCTACAAACTGTCTGTAGAGGCAACTACATTAGATCTACAAACCATCTGTAGAGGCAGCTACATTAGGGCACATTTTCAGTGCTGTCCAAATGCCATGTCCCTTAAAACATGGGAGCAGCCGTCACCTCTCTTCACTTGTCTTTTGTTGTTGTCAGTTGGATCCTTTTCACTTCTCTTTTGATGTTCATTTTGTAGGCACATTTCTCACTCAATGTTACAAACAAAATTTCTACTTGAGGTTTGTGGGATTGAGTGAGACTTCCAACTTCATATTAATCTGGCTTTGATGTGATCTGGATAAAGAGGCCTACCCAATATGCTTCCTGTTCATCTAACTAGACACGCATACACACATTCACACACACACACACACACACACAAACACATATGCGAGAAAACACACCTACATGCACATACACACACGCACACATACATATGGACCACACACAGTCACACATAGGCAGAGTTGGTTGGCTGTTTTGGAGTGAAACAAGCCTGTCAGAAATCACAGCACTGTTCTTACCAGAGGTGTGTGTGTGTGTGTGTGTGTGCTCTCAGCTAGGACCTCAGGACCCTCCTCAACATTAAGAGCTTTTAGCTCTCCTCTGCTGATGTTCTGAATAATAGCATCTTGATGGAAAGATGGACGGAGACGGAGATGGAGAGAGATGTAGAGAGTTCCGTCCATTTGTCTCCACATCTCCACCTTTAACAGTGCCTTCATTATTCCCTCTCTCCACCACTCTTCTTCATTACCTCCTCCTCTCCCTCCCTCTTTCTCTCCCTCCATCATTCCATTTCCACCTGATTCCGAATAAAGACGAGCGCTAGTATGATAAGGTATAATTTAGGTGCCTAGTTATTTGTCACTGGACTCGGAGTGACACTGAGACTGCATATCCCATTGTTCTCTGTGAGACAAATCCAGACGTCCCATTCCTGATATGATCTAAAACAAGTAGAAACATGACATGGCTCACTGTCTAAAACAGGAAAAAACATTTATAACTGTGTTGGCCCACTGTCTAAAACAGCAAGAAACATGATGCCTGTGTTGGCCCACTGTCTAAAACAGGAAGAAACATTTACATCTGTGTTGCCTCACTGTCTAGAATAGGAAGAAACATGATGTCTGTGTTGGCTCACTGTCTAAAACAGGAAGAAACATTTATAACTGTGTTGGCCCACTGTCTAGAACAGGAAGAAACATGACGTCTTGTTGGCTCACTGTCTAAAACAGGAAGAAACATGATGCCTGTGTGGGCTCACTGTCTAAAACAGGAAGAAACGTTTACATCTGTGTTGGCTCACTGTCTAGAATAGGAAGAAACATGATGTCTGTGTTGGCTCACTGTCTAAATCAGGAGGAAACATGATGTGCGTGTTGGCCCACTGTCTAAAACAGGAAGTAACAAGATGTCTGTTTTGGCTCACTGTCTAACACCGATTAAAATATAAAAATGACATTTAAGTGTGAATGCAGTTATATGTGTGGGTGTTTGTTTGTGTGTGTGTGTGTGTGTGTGTGTGTGTGCGCTTAATTAGCATGTGAACTTTTCTTAACACGTAAGTGGTTTATTTATCAAATGCACTGAATAACACAGCGTCATCCTGCACAATGAAATTCTTGTGACATGACAAATGACATCTACACAGTAAGAATTGGTAAGTAAGAATTAATAAGATATGTAACGCAAAACAAAATACCTCAAAACTAAAGCAATAGTATACCAAATATACATAACACTGTAAACTAGCCGCAATATCAAAAAGAGTAGGATGGGAAATGTTAACAACATGGGTAGAAGTATTGAATATTATAGATAGCAAGTATACCAATAATATCCATAATACTTCATTTACCTCTTAGCCCAGTTCATTCTCAATTATTCAAAACAGCCTAATGGAATTTAGACCAATCCAAACATTATCACACTTCGCGGTCTGTCTGTTTCTCTTTAAAACCGTCCAAACTCTACCTTGCCTGTTTCTGTCCATCTGTCTGTCTTTAAAACCATCCGGTCCATACAACACATTCTGTTTCTTTTAATCACAACCTCCCTTTCAATCACTCCATAACAATCATCACCATACCTCAACTCTTTGTCTATCAGTCTGTCTTTAACCACACCTCCCTATTTCTCTCTTCATATCACTCTGTCCATCTTTTACTCTCCCTCTATGTCTTTGTCTTTTCAGCCACCCCATCTGGATGACAAATGTCCAGGCTTGGGGTAGGCTCCTGTTCAGTTCATTAAGACAGCAAAACCCAATTCTATATCAAAATGTTCCTTCGTGAAAACTATTAAGGAGAATAAGAATTGGGTTTATGTTTTCTTCTTACAATAAAGAATGTCCTTGCAAATGTTTTAGTTAGATTTACACATATTATAAGGTTGGGCACGTTTTAGAGTTACGACAAGGCTAGATGTGCAGCCAGCTATGCAAAGTTGCCTAATTTCACTAAAAAGATAATATTTGACATTCACATTTCTGTAATTTGGCTGTCACTGTCATCCATGCTGGCTGACACATTTTGGGTAACTGCTATGTCTTCCGGATGACAAATGAGCAAAGAAACTTAGAAGTTTATGTAATATTTGATATTTGAATGTCATTGGCTGATGCAGAAGAATGGGTGGAGTTGCTAACACATCAGCATGTGAGGCAGCAGTGCCTCTCTGGCTTATTCAGGGCACCTTTGTTGTTAACGCAACCCAGTGGGGGTAAGACCAATCAGAAGGCAACCCAATAAGAAAGCAACCTAGCGGTGGCAGAACCAATCAAAACCAATGTGGTGTTAGGACCTATCAGACTAGCAAAGGCCAACATATCTCAGAGATAAATTCCTTTATTTTTTTATTTAAAAGTATAAATACTTCGTGATGATCTCTAGACTTTCTGATCAATAAATCTTTACATGTAAGGATGGCGGCAATATACGGCCCAGCGTGAAAATAAGTTACACATAACCAGTGTAATTTTGAGAGACCCATGCCTTTCACTAATGCCACAATAATGTATCTGTGACATAAGCTAATAACATATATGCAACAACCTTTCTCAAATTTCGCGTCAGAAAGACCGAGCTGGATAGAGGAATACAGAAATGAAGAGAGAGAAAAGAAGGGGATACATCTGACTGTCAAGAATTCCGTTGTCCACTGAAGGGGTTTTATATTTCGCTTACCAGACACATCCTGTGCAACTGTGTCAGCGACCCGCAACTCCGACACAGCTCACACATATACCTACTACACACACTCCCACATACACGCGCGCCCCCCCCCCCCCCCCCCCCCCCCCCCCCCCCCCCCCCCCCCCCCCCCCCCCCCCCCCCCCCCCCCCCCCCCCCCCCACACACACACACACACACTCACACACACACAAACACACACACACAGATGGGTGTTACTAACACTTTGAATGTCTTCCCCAAAAAATGCCTTTTAAGGGAAATGCAGGGATTACCACCAGGGATTATATAGCCCATTTTACGTTACTAATGAAGCTGGACATTTTTCATTAATGTATAAAACCAGACAGTACACGCCGCTTGGCATATAAAATATTTATTGGATATGTAAAGTTTATTTCAGATCACAATTTATAAGAATTATAATCTCTGGATCCCTTTTGTAATCTCGGTCGTAACGCCTTTTATTATGGATGATACAACTGGTCAATAGGCACTATTTTCCCGTCCCATGGCACTGTCTTTCCCAGGGTTGTAATGCATTCAAGAGTCACGCGTCCGCCTCCCTCTCCCGGGATGAAGTAAAACAACCACACAATTCCTCTCCCTATTCATTATAGGAAGGGAGAAATGGAAACACCACAACACTGGAGATAGGCCATAGAAGACCATACTTAAAATCCATAGGATCGCATGGCTACAGTGATTCATGTTGATAAACTACTTGCTTATACTCGGTTCATATGGGGAAATCTTATGCTATATCATTGAACAAGAAAGAACAGCATATGAGGTGTAAAATAACGTACATTTCTTGTTTTTATTGAAACTAGATCTTATCGTGTCAGTAGACCTATAGTTTTCAGGAGCTAGTACCTCGTTTTAAAATAGTTCATGTCTTTTGCAATGGTTTACCTTCTCTGTTATCAGAAATAGACATGATAGCTTCGTGCATATGAATAGGTTTCAAATAGCATAGTAGATCTTAAATATTAGACTAT
Source organism: Esox niger (assembly GCA_016801105.1). NCBI lineage: Eukaryota > Metazoa > Chordata > Actinopteri > Esociformes > Esocidae > Esox > Esox niger. The sequence continues at coordinate 17,447 of JACXGJ010009168.1, forward strand.
ATTAAAATACAGCATGCAGCTTAAAATATGTTATGTATAAAGAATCCTGGGCGAGCACAATTACAGTGTAATTACTAATAATATTCCCGGGGAGGTTTGCTTTAAGTTCACCTAAATTCCGACGGTCATCGGTAAATTAGGAATATGATTGGATGACATGATTTTGTTTGAATTCTGTAGTCTGTTTAGATTCCTCAGCACAATATGATAACTGTGTTTGTAATGGTTTTACTTACATGTATATAGTATAATAATATGTATAGTTATTTAGGCTCCTATGGAGATTGACAGCATTTTAGTGATTCATGTGACAATAGCTAAGCTATAAAACTCTTATAAATCCCTGAATAAGATGTGAATAGAGGCCGATGAAGTGCCTAAGAGAACGTTATTTACACGAAATGGAGAAAAAGTTAGAAAGTTATGTTTCTTTTTTCGACAGCTGCCCAAATTAAACCAAATGCCGTTATCATTTCAGTCGCCGCGTTGTAATGTGGTGTTATTTTTTATTAAGGGACAACTATTGTTCTTGGTGTGCAAATTAGTTCGAACGTTGATTAATCGTTTATTATTTGGCATAGGCTGTATTCTTACAGTATTATGAAACAGCGAACAGGGAGCCTTCAAATAAAACAAAATGTAAAATTGGCTAAAGTAACGCAGAGTGAAATGACAAAATTCTAAGTGAATTATTTTACTTTCACTTGTGTGACTCTTAGGTATTATGTTTACAAATTCAAAACGGTTTGTATTATTTTGATAACTTAGAAACAATACGCTCTTTATCATGTATTCTACATAAACTAATCTGAACATGTTGTTGTGGTATTTTCTGTCAGCCATCGAGCACCGCGAATGGACACCCTGAATAACAAACGGCATGTTCTCTCCTATTAAATCATTTCACATTAATTATGAAGTACTGTTCATACAAAAACGGCCGAGAAAAGTGTTTTGCAAAGTGCTTTACAGCAGGGATCCCTTTGACAAGGAAACTGATTAGGACATTGTATCTGTCTAATGTTGGAATTGTGTTTGTTGTTTACGAATTCGATTCTATTTTATGTTTTTCTAAATGGACAAGAGGACAGGTTGAATGCATGTAGGGCATATCGCTGCAGAATAATGAAATCTGTTTAAATGCATGGACACAATATCTCACTCTGAAACGGATAAAGAATTTACTTCCTATCAAAAAAAAGTGACACCATTTATTAATATGAAAAGGCCTATATAGATATAAGATAAACCTATGAAACAATAAGTTTGCGGTGGTCTTACAACGACTGTGAGCAGTGTGAGGAGTCAGTGGTCATAGAAATAGGCTTGGGACAAGTTAATGATTGAACTAAAACTGGCGTTCACAAGAAACAAAGCTAATGTATATACTATAATATGACACATCAGGTGTATAAAAAATAGTTTGAAGCTAACTGGTTAAAAAAGCTAAACCAGATTGGTGTCTATGAAAGTGTTCAATCTGACTAAATATAGAATTAAGACAGGGCTACATTGACCTAATCTTTGAAAGTATTCGATTTAAAATCGTTATGGTAAAATTCAACGTGTTGACCAATCCCTAATTTAAGACATCACCTAAATTAATTATTGAAATGCGCATCTCCTTACACATATCTCCGTCTGTCTATAGCATGAGGTTTGATCACTGAAGGACCGATTCTTCCTTCTCCACATCCTCTCCCTTGTGAAGTTAAAGGCGTTTTGTGGAGCTTCTAAAATCCGGTAGACGTTTCTTATTGGTCAGGTGAGGACGTTGCATCACTCCCGTTGATGACGCAGCCCAGGTTTTCGCGCATCCTTTTGCCTTGCGCGTCTTAAAGTGATTCTTGTTGCTCCACGAGACGCTCCATGCAGCCTCGAGACTAGCAGCCCCACCGTCGTGAAAGAAACAACAGACTGAAAATTTCCCTGCTCTGAAGGAGAGTGGCGCAAAAGAGCTACCTCTCACTTTCCCTCCCTCTCGGACTCTCTCTTTCGCTCTCCACTGCTTTCTCTCGCTTTCTCGCTCTATCCACGCTCACGGCTTTTCCAAAGAAGTTAGAATATCTACGATACTAGCGAACGAACTCCTCTGTTGTTTTTTTATCACTATTTACTAAGAGGCTTCTCTTCTCATCTGTCGTTACAGAGTAAGTAACATTTATGCGTACTCAAATATTTTTTTTCTGCGGTTTGTTTGTGTGGGCGCGCGCGCGTTTCTATGTATGTGTGTGTGTGTGTGTATGTGTGTGTGTGTGGGTGTGTGTTCATGGGTACGGACCGCGGTAGTAACTTTCACTGCCCTGCCTTCCGTCAGGTTTTGGCCGGTATATTGTTGCTTCATTCATAGAATATCAGAGAGCTCCAAGTGCCCTTCCATCAGTTGTTTAATATTAAAGCCTACTTATTTAGTGAGTATACTTCTATATATTTTTATTAATCTGTTATTTCGCCTATAAATATATACCTTAGTTGTTTAACTTTGCAAATATGCAGGCTATACGTTCCTGGAAGTTGTTGTTTTTGTAGAGAAACGTTTTTTCCTTGCAATTCTTTATAAAAGTTGTGCTTTTCAATGGTGTCTCATTGGATTCTGCAATTCTCTAGTACCTTATAACGGATTTGTTTGTTGAATTTGCGGTTTTCCACAATTGATCAGCTACACGATCAATCTTTGTCTCGCCAGTTTATTGTTATAGCCTATACTAGAGCATAGCCGAGAGGTCGATTAGTAGACACTAAATGCGAGTTTAGGTGGTACAGTGAGTTTAATGACAAGGAAGTTGCGTTACAATGTAGCATGCCCGACCTTTGCCAGTAAATTGCAAGCTTATTTCTGCTATTCATGTCGGCCTATCAAGCAAAAAAAAAAACACTTCTCCGTTCCTGTCTGTGGTAACAGCTGTTGGCTATTGTTATTGCATCGTTAGTGTGTTCACTGTGTTCTATCCTTGTGCGACGGCTTCAAATGCTGATGAGTGATTGCCTGTCTGTCTCAAATTAAAAATATTAGGCTACAATATTTTTGGTCCACAGTTTTGAATCGTATCTTTTTTCAAAGCAACTAAACGACCACACCATAGCCTGAACCAACAGTTGGCGGCACAGACAGTAAGTCCAAATACATTTGTTTTAAGGTTTTCCGTATATATTTAGATTATTTTACATTTTAAGTTGTTTTACTTACGAAACCTTTTTAAAGGTTTGCAATGGTGTCTTCGTATCGCGGTTTGGCTACGGAGTGGACGGCAGGTGCATCGGTCTACAGACCTAATGGGTGAGAGTAAAAGTAGTATTGTGCCCATAAACTCTACCACACTCGATATCTTTACAGTATGCCATATCTCGGTGGTGTATCGTGAAAACGTTGGTTGATTTGGAATTTGTATTGATTAATGGGATCCAAACCCTTGATGTGGTTGTTAGGTAGAATTTAGATATTAATCTGATCTGAATTATCAGGAAGTTGTTACATCCGCACAGCATTTTTCTTTGGGACACAGTTGTAGTTGAACTGAAAACACGTTTCTTTCTCATTTCTGCCTTTCTAACGTCCAAAGCTGAACGTTTCGAGTTTAGTTCTCGTCTTCACATCTCTGTTTTGGCAACAGAAGTCGTAGTCGGTTCCACATTCAAAAGCTGTTTCAGAAGTGCGGTTCTAGTCGACAATTCTGAATTGACTGTTGTCTCCTGTTGTGCGAGTGTTCTGTGTTAACCAATTAGACATTGTAAATACATGTACACTTAAACACATAGGCTAATTACAGATTTACTAACAATATTATTCTCATAGAGGTCTCTTCACCATTCCAGGTAACTGTTTTGTCTATTTACGGTATACTCTAGTTGAATCCACGTTTTACGGTCTTTATTGCATGTCCATTCATTACAAAAGTGAAGTCAAGTTAACCGGTTTCCTACTATTTTTAGCAATTATTTATATCGATATTTAAATACATTAGTTGATGGCGCCGAAATAGGGTTCGCTGGCTGGAGAGGAAATGTTTGAACCAACGCAGTTAACTTACATTAAGCTCTCAGAATTGTGTGAGTTTTAATACATTCATGTGCTTTACAGTTAGTAATTGTGTTTAGCCTCCAGCGTGTGGGCTTTGTAAAAAGTAATGTAATGACTTTGTGGTAGTTCACAAGAATTCTTGTTTTTGAAGTATGCGTCAATCTGACTTTAAAAAAATAATGTGGATCAGATTGGTCTGAGTTGCAGAAGTGTTTGCCAGCAGGAGTAGTGGGCCTATGTGTGTGCATGTGTGTGCACGCGGATGTTTGTGTGTGGGATAGAAGAGAAGAGGCTAGAGTGTGAGTGTGTGTGAGTGTGTGTGAGTGTGTGTGAGTGTGTGTGAGTGTGTGTGAGTGTATGTGAGTGTGTGTGTTGGACACCTAAACAGGGTCAATGTACTGTTGTGGGCACTGGGAGGTAACAGAATGTTTCTCGTGTTATTTGGCCTTTTTCTGAACATGCAGTCCGAACATGAACAGCCCAATTCCCAACTTTCCTAGATATTGACGATGTGAACACAATGTTGTTTTAGATCAGGAGGAAGGGTTTAGAAAATCAACCTTTTGTGTGAGGCCAGTGGGGCGTGATTTCAATAAGATCGCAGTACTCCACTTCAACTTCCATGTTTTTCTAGGGCAGGTTAATGTCTATAGTTGAAATAGAACTGTGACTGCATTAACAGTTAAGGTTTGTCTAAACTAACCAGTAACACGAGTTAATGGTAAGAGCATACATCAATTCACTTGGTGGCCAGTTTGGTTGATATATCTCCATGTCCTTCACTTGTTGTATTTGTATGTTGTAAAATTGATCTCATTCCCTGGTGTCCCATGAATCTTGGTTCAATGAGGTCCATATTCATTTTCTACCAAGCCAGTAATTGGTTTACTTTGGTATAGACGAATTCACCATGCAAGTGTTTGGTTTAGTCTGGTATAGACAAATATACCATGCAAGTGTTTGGTTTGGTTTGGTATAGACGAATACACCATGCAAGTGTTTGGTTTAGTTTGGTATAGACAAATACACCATGCAAGTGTTTGGTTTAGTTTGGTATAGATGAATACACCATGCAAGTGTTTGGTTTAGTTTGGTATAGACAAATACACCATGCACGTGTTTGGTTTAGTTTGGTTTAGGAGAATATATCAAACCAGGTATTAGTTTAGTCATAACCATCCCTTTTAAATGTTATGTACACAATTACATAACTGCTTCATATTTTGTCGCTTTTCTCCTTTACTCTCCTTGTTTTCTTTCACTCTTCTCCTTTGCTCCTCTCTTCCTTCCTCTGTCTTTCTCCTTCCCTCTTCCCCTTTTCTCTCACCTGTCTCTTTAGGTCTATCTCATCAGTTCTAAAAACATTGAGTCACATTATTCAGATGTCTTTAGAGGGGATGAACTGAAGTTTGTTCTTCTTCAAGATAAAACACTAGACTTTTAGACATATCTACTTGATATTTGTGTTCATTGAAAGGTCAGTGGGGTTTTTTGGAATCTAATCTCTTCCAAACCACAAAAATGGAAATTCTTTTTAAATCCTTGATTTGCTGAGTGGGTTATTGGCAGATTAGAACTACAAATCTTACCTTAGTGAGCGCTTCATGGATTCACAAACGCATTGTGACGTTCTCTCTCATCTCCCTGAAGTGTGCTTCTCAAGTACGCCCTCGTTCACTCCCCACGTGGGTTTGAAAACATTTGATGGGTGTAGACGGAGTCTGTATACTGCCCAAGGATCAAACCGAAGAACTGAGAGTCCTGAAAACTCAGTGTGTCAAGGAACAAGTTCTGCTTGGTGTTGATGGTGTCATATAATCGTTTATGTCAGTGTTCATTTCTGAATGACCAACAAAGCAAACAAGATTGTAATTCTGCTTGTTTTTTTTGTGTCTATACAGGTGCACCTGTCTCGTCTAGCTCACCCTGTTGGTCAGGACCCCTCAATATGTCCTTTTAGCTGCCCCTCGGAATGCCTGACCATGACAGCTCAGCCTTAAGTAGACAGACCAAGCGACGTCGCGTCGACATCGGGGTGAAGAGGACCGCCCGAGCCAGAGACACCTTCCTATTCAACGCCATGAACCAATCCCACGGCCAGGAGCAGGACAGAGACTGCTCATTGGTCCCGCACAGCCACAGTGGATCCAATGGAGACGGAGAGAAATCAAATGTCCTCCGGAAACTCCTGAAGCGGGCGAATTCGTATGAAGATGCTATGATGCCTTTTGCTGGCGCCACCATCATCTCTCAGCTGCTGAAGAGCAACATGGGAAAGAACGGAGGCAGTGAGGGAGGCTTTCAGGTGCACGCACACGCACACACACACACGCACACACACACACACACGCACACACACACACACGCACACACACACACACGCACACACACACACACGCACACGCACACACACACGCACACACACACACACACACACACACACACACACACGCACACACACACACACACACACACACACAAAACAGTCCTTATTTTAACAAGGTTTGGTAGCTAATCCAGTAACCTAGTAACAGTGCAGTAATCCTGGGTGGTGCAAACTACATAAAGGGACATGAACATTGACACGATTATTGTTTGTATTGACTGATTTAGTGATTCATGTGTTCGTGTGTAAACGATTTGCTGATTGGCGGATGTCTTTCCTTCCAGGGTAGTGGTGGTCTCTCCAGCGCCGGCTCGGATCTCCAGGCGGAGGATGCCTGCAGTAACTCGTCCAGAGACAGAGACAGCCCCCTGGCCCTCTCGCCCTCCCCACCCTCCCCCTGCCTCCCCCACTTTGGCCGACCCCCGCCTCCTCTCCCCACTTTCACCCCCATGGACCTGGAGCGCCTCTCGGACGAGCACCTGCGCGCCAAACGGGCCCGGGTGGAGAACATCATCCGAGGGATGAGTCACTCCCCCTGCGTAGCGCCTCCCGCGCTCAGGCCCGGGGAGAGGGACAGGGACGGGGACAGAGAGGCAGGAGGTGAGAGGGGGAGAAGGGAGGACAGGGAGAGGGACTGCCCTCCGCTGCAGCCTTCCAGCCCGGAGCCGCAGCCCCGAGGCGGAGGAGAGGGGTACCGGGTGCGCCAGGGGGAGGTGAGGGGGGAGGTGTACAGGGAGAACAAGAGGAAACAGCGTCTCCCTCAGCATCAGCAGCAGGCCTTCAGCCAGATGGTCTGTGTCCGGCAGGAGCAGAGACAGGAGGAGCGCCGACAACTCAAACTGCAGTTAGAGGACATGCAGGTAACACACACACACACACACACAGTGTACGTACACACCAAGCACACACACACACACACATAGTGTACATACACACCTACCACATACACACATACTGTACATACACACCTACCACACACACACACACACACACACACACACACACACACACACACAGTGTACGTACACACCTAGCACACACACACACACACAG
>JACXGJ010009169.1:0-24928 GCA_016801105.1 Esox niger
GGGAGAGCGAGGGGGGGGAGAGCGAGTGGACGGGAGAGCGAGGGGGGAGAGTGTGTGTGCACTAAGATATAAATCTGTACCAAAAAAAATGAACACTTCAACCCCTTCACATCCAACCACACAGACGACCTCCCCCCCAAGTTTAATCACAGGGTCACAGCACAAAAATGTCCAGACAAAAAGCACCCAACTTCATACACAAATAATTTCCAGGAGAACATTGGACTGATGTGGTTGGTGGATATCAGAATCTGTTCCTCCTGTCCAAGAGTCTGGTGAAACTCCTTGAGTAAATCTTGGGTCTCTGGTCTCTTCCAGATGAAGCGGTTGCTGTCTCCTAATCTGAGACAGAGGGACAAAGCAAACAAACATGGAGTGGGTGCTGCACATATTTCTAAAATAACTTAACAAGTGCATCTGTTTTCTCCATTAACACGATCTTGTATAATTGAATATCCTTTTAGCTCCCCACTTGAGCCACAATCTGGACCGGCTGGAAAATTACTACACCCTTCCAGCAAGGCAGGTCAACTGCCGGACAGTCATGATGCAGGACTATCAGGATCATGGTGGCGGCGAGCTCAAACCTGAAGACCTACACAAGGCTCCAGCTGTTTCATTGCTTGGACACGTACCTTTTTACTGATAAGATGCCATATGTTTTCACAGGTACACCACTTGCATGTCTTCCATGGAGTGGGCGACCTTTCATCAGGAACTTCAGAGGGATGAGTCAGGCCCTTTATATGCTGTAATCAAGAACACAGCACAGCGACCAATCAACCAGCAGCACATATCAACTCCCATTAGGCAGACATGGCAGGCTACACAGTGTGGCGGTGCAGCCATATGCTGTTCAACTTCGGTACCACTACCTCTGGTGGACACATTTTGACTGACTGACTACATTTTAATTTCTAATGACAATTTTGTCCATGTTTAATAACTGTTGTGGATATTTGGTCCATGTTCAATTACAACATTGTAAAGTAGTAGGTTTCATTGTGCAGTTGGACAGACAGTAAAACCTGAAATTTGATGCTGATCTTGAATGGTCATTTATTCTTAACATTTCCACGCAGCACCGTCAAGAGAAATGACTGCCCCTCTGAGGGCCATCTGCTGTGTTTTTACAGTGTTTCTCAACCTATGTGCTTTTCTATAGCTTGCTTTTTGGGGGTTTTGACTAGATTTCTGTATAACCACTTTGATACAAATGCTGATGTTGAAATGCTTTATAAAATGCATTTGATTCAGACAATATTGAATACAAAATAAATATTAAAAGTGACTATCACTGATTGCATGAACCGTGTTTTTTGTCTTCCCTCAACACTTCACACCAGGACACAACAGGAAGGCGGGCATATTAACATTTAAACCTAATATTAATATCAAGGACCTAATAAGGAATAGGGCCACCATTTTCCGCATGTCCTATTATTAAGAATGTTTCTACCAGTATTGAAGGTAGAAACAAATATGTTGAATCTTAAAGTTCATGAGCCATTCCATGTTGGGATCGCACCTGACCATTAGCACTTTGACATTTTAGTTTTTAAAGCAACATGAGGCAACTAACGGAGTTCCAAAGAAGCAAAATAGTCCGGTTTGCAGGTACATTGGTCACAAAAAAACTATCAAAAATCACAACAGCATATGCCAAACGAGGAGCTATTGCATCGACAAAATGGGCCAGTGGTCCCAAGTCAGGGATAAACAGACACCTCACAGAGTAGTTGCTCAATTACTAAAAATAACTGAAAATTATTATAGAACTTTTATCCGCACCTCTGTGAGCCAACCTCAACAAAAACGGACTCAAACATCTCGTGACCTACACAATGGGATTTTCAGCCAGGCTGCCACTCTGAAACGTCTTGTTTCAGAAAAATGGTGGCGAAGCCAATTACTGTTAGCTAGGTTTTGTAAATGGGGGACAACATGAGCGATGCATTCAAAATGGGGATGTACGTCATCCTACAAAACCTTGATAATGCATAACCGAATTGAATAGCTTAACAGCATAGTATTCAAAAAAAGATAATCGCAATAACATAAAAGCTAGCCTTCTAAACCTGTTGCCCCAAGCTAATTAGCTACATTTTATGAACTCAAAAATCCCTTAAAACTCATCTCATCTTTATCCTCTTATTGGGTCGCAGGGGCAGCAGCTCCTGCAGGGGACCCCAAACTTCCCGTTCCCAAGCCACATTTGCCAGTTCTGACGGGGGGGATTCAGGTGTTCCCAGGCCAGTGTCGAAATAAACTCTCTACACCTAGTCCTGGCCCTACCCCGAGGTCTCCTCCCAGCTGGACCTGCCTGGAACACCTCCCTAGGGAGATGTCCTGAGGGTATCCTTGCCAGATGCCCAAACCACCTCAGCTGGCTCTTTAAACTAAATTCAGTATTCTGATATCACCTATTTTTTGACTGCATACTGATGAAACAGACGGCAGAATTTGGTTGATTTAAACTGGCACTAAGCAAACTATTTTCTATAGCAACCACATACATCCTCTGTTATTTGGCAATAATGTTGTCAGTAGTCTGCGAAAGCTAAGTGCTTCTTCTTCTGGGCTGTTCATGATGTGCCGTTGGCATTTCCTGAAAAAAAATGCTGATTGATACAACACAGACAGGTATACGTAATGTATATAGAAAACGTGAAAATAAGGAAACTTAAGGATTAGAACATTGACAGGGTTATTTGAGGTTAACAACACTACTAGTCTTTAAAGAAGGCATTCAATAAAGTTTCTATGATCGGGACGCACAGTTTCAATTCATGAATTTGGACGATGCTAATTATGCTAACTTCAGGCTGGGTCTGAGGAGTAAAATGGCTTGCTTTGAAAAACGAGTTCATGGCCTTTCAATAACATCCCAGGGCATGCATAATTTCACCCACAAATGAGTCATGGTCAAACTATGCCTTTAAGGCTTGGCAAAAACGTTTCTTGTCAATAAAGGCATATATAATAGATATTTTTTGTGGATTACTCACCCAGTGGGGAATTAGTTTCTATCAGCAATCTTTTCCCAGGCTACTACTATAAACAGATTGTCAACCCGAAGTTCTGCACTTACTAAGTTGTTTTTTACAGAGTAATGTTAAATTCTTGGGTCAGCAATGATTATAAATTGACCTAATTATATCGAAGTTAAAATAAATGTATGCATTGTTGTTCGGTAAATTATGAACGTAGCTTAAATCGCAATTGCAGTTGGAGTACAAACCGCCAGACAGAAGTTAATTACACCAACCCTCATTAACGTTCGGCCAAACACGTTTCTTTTCAAGAGTCAAGTGAATAACCTGTATGTACTACTAATAATCCTTTGGGTTCGGAGTTCAGCAAAGTTGTTAAGTGTTCCGCGACTTTTCACGATAAGTTAATTATTTTAAACCTCTCATTAATGCGTGGTTGTTATGTTGTTCATATCTTCACAAACTACATAGAATCACTGTTTTACCTCAGTTTGCCAAGAAATCCCAACGCAAGATTTGGCGTGACGCCATTTTGTTGCGTAATCAAAGAGCATGCTGAACGTGGATCTCCATATGCCTTTTTCACATTACCACGTGCCTAATTGCACCGTACGTTATAATTTGCATCAACACGTTTAACTTTCGTCAATATCTGTGTCTGTGATCACGGCAAAAGTGACTTCAATGCAAAATGAGAATAACAGTTCATTATTCTGTTTAAATGTGCACCTTTAGCATAACTTATACAACTCTTAAACTTCTATCCAAATATTGAATTAGGAAAGCAATGCACAGAAAGGCTATGGTTTCTACACTATAATCGTTTCATTACTAATTGGTTGCGAGAATTCAATGCCCATATAAAGCCCCGCCTCCAAGCCAATAGAGGCCCAATACTTGGTTTTGTTAAAAAATGACTCGAACGAAGGTGGGATTTTTTTTATCGTAAGAAGCGAACGTTTAAAAAACGTGTTTTCGGACGCGACAATCAATTTATTGACGTTAATGATGTTAGCATGCACTTTTACCACGTATGAATCTAGTTATTTAATACGACTGAATTTCGTTTTTTCATACTCAGAAATATTTCAGTTACGTTTTTCTTTTCTTACAGTCAACACATTTGAGCTCAATATGGCTCCATAAATAAACTCTTTAAAAAATTGTCAAGAAATTGGTCATTTTTTACATTTGGATTTGCTTACAAGGAATATGGCAATGCAATTAAATTATTGACTAGAAATCATCAGTCTTAGGTGGAAAGACAATAAATTCCTTTCATATAATTTGCCTAATACATTTATTGTTATTTTTGTCTAGCAAGCAATAGGCATCTATGTATAAGGTAGGTAGGCAGGGAGAGAACTGCATACAACATCCCTTCGACCAACAATACAACATTTGTAGGAATAGCATTTATAACTGTACAGTACTGTACAGTACTGTGTGCACCAACAATACAACATTTGTAGGAATAGCATCTATAACTGTACAGTACTAATGTGTCATTGAGGAGCGCTGCTGCCATTTGTCTCCAGCGGGTGGTTAGAACCCCGGCGAGGTGGAGCGTCGGACAGGAGGGAGAGATGCCATGCCACGCGGAACAGATGTTACTGATGGACACAGAGACGCTATCTATATTGCAAAGGGAGTATTGTAACCACTTGCACATGCAGTCAAAACCTCTAACCTTAAACCTCCGTCCTGATACAGTTTCAACCAATCCCATTTCCTTATTTAATTAACTTTGTTTTTCCAAGTAAAACTGAGTTTAGTTAAGTTAATAATTGTATTCAGGGGACATAGCTAAAGACACATCTAGATAGATAATCCTTGACAAATGTTCAGCTTTTTTCATCAGAATTTTTCTAAATGTGGATACATACTTTGACTCCAAATAGTGAAAATAGTTTGGGCTTTTACAATATTGTTTTCAATATAATAACGCTTTCATTATGGTTCTTTGTAACAAAACCTATATATTTTATTGTATTCTTTAAAGGGATTTTATGTAATAATTCTAATGGGTGGGAATTAATTGCATGCCCACTCATTGAGGCCTCTGAGAAGACATAAAGCCTCTGAGAAGAAAAACTAACCAAATAAATTGCTAAAGGAATCTGCTCTTTGTCCTTAAGAAATTAAGTGGTACCATCCACCAATTTACTGATAATTACAGATTTACCCATATAGAGTTTTTTTTAGTTTTTTTATCAATAAGGCCAATATGTCAGCAGCTAATATTAATGAAAATGGCGAGATTGGACACATTTCAAAGCCTCAACTATTTACAAGTTGCAATACTTAGTAACCCACTCAAAGTGTACTGGAACTTTGCAAGATCCTCATTTGTCACATCATTTAAAATCAATAATGTATGTTTTTCATAATAGTTCATGTGAAAGAAAATAAATGCATAACCAGGCTGGCTGTTTTCTTTCATCTTAACTGTTATTTAAAATATATGTTTTTGATTATGATCATGAATCGCCTAACACATGCATATACATAACACATTAAAATAGGATTGTTGTGATGATTGTTGTGGAACTAAAAATATTAACTGTACTGGTATTTGTCTCTGCACATCAGTTAATCAGATAGTATTAGTAACATATCCATAAAATAAGAAACTAAAGTATATCAATATGTGATTCCTCCGGTCTTATATTGACTTAGCTTTCAACTTACCTATATACTACAACAGGGTAATAGATTTCCTGAAGTTCATTTATTAATTTTGGTTTTGGTGTGCCACCCTAAGATTTTCAGTGGCACTTTCTGGCTACCTTTCTGGGGGTACCACTCGGCGTCACTACTCTCTGCTGGTCTGATTAACGTTATGCAAGAACCATTAGATTTGGCAGCCACAATAGAACTTCCGGTTTTGGTCATTTTACTTCAAAATAATAGCCAGCAACATTTGTAATTACACAGAGCCCCATGATTTGCCACCATTTATTAACCCTATAACAGGGGAGGGAAAAATCTTTGGCTCAGGTGCCACATCAGGATTTTGAAATTAATTGGAGGGTTAGATTTGTTTTGTAATTTTTTAATAATAATTGTTTTGTAGGCCAGAAAATTCAGTAATAAAAACTATTCCACAGCAGTTCCATAATAATCTCAAAATATTTTTAATTCAGATGCACAAGAGTGAGCTGGTGAGTTCGGTTTTACTTCTCCTCAAAACTGGTTTGTTATCTTACCTACCCCGAGCCAGATGGAATTGCCTTGCCGGCTCACAGACCGTAGTTTTTTCCACCCCTGCTGTAATTCTTAAAATATATGTACGGTAGCTCATAGAATGTTTTTTTGCGATACAAGTCAATATGTATTTCATATACAATGCTTTGCAATGGCTGAATTTGCTTGACCGTGTAACATTTTCAAAAAACGCTATTTATGCAAACGTATGTTATATGAACAAATGTCAGCCTTTTGTTTTGAAATATTCCAAAATGCCGTGACCCAGATGTGGTTTCTAATGTTGCTCACAAGACGTATAATTTTGTTAAAAATGGTGGGATGACCTAATGTTTTGTTATTGTTGCAGTAGTTATTAGTTTGTATACAGATTTAACCCTTTTAAGCTACGGTGCACTCTTGGTCCTGCTATCCAGTGACAAAATAGCTAGTAACGCCGTTAGGAGGTAGCTACTGTTGTGTGTGTAAACACGTTTGCGAACTTCAAGTCGCTTTTACTTTTCAAACTAGCTAGCTAACTATAGTACCTATGGACATTCAAGAATCAGAAAAAGGTTAGTCTGTGCCTTGTTATGCATATATTACTGTATAGCCAACTAAACAGCCATTCTGGTTAAATGTAGAAACTTTTACGAAAACATTACTGTGACGTGTTGTCTTTTTCTAGTTATCTAGCGTACTGTACGCTAGGAAGCACCAAACAAACTACAGTAGCTACATGGTCATTCAAAGATATCCTAATTGCTGTACACATTAAACATTTGACTTAATAAATGCAATTTCTTAACGAACTCTACAGCTAGTCTTGAGAGAATGGCATAGGTAAATACATACTAAGGTGCAATATTTGTTCCTGTACAAATTGTTGCCATTCTCGACATAATGAAAATGCCTAACGGTGTCTGTCTAATGACTGGACATTTGTGAAAAGATTTCAGCTGGAATGCCTAGTTGCAGGTGTTTAAAAAACTGAGACATTTTGGGGATTTTACAAGAATTGTCTTGCATGTATTTAGAGCTTTGCTTACAATGTGATTTGCTATCATTGATATGTGTCTGACATCACATTGAAATGTCTATCAGTAGCAGTAATTATTCGTAGAGAACTCCTACTCTGGTTATTATAACAGTATGTGACAAATGGGAGTAATGTGGTGATGTACCACCAAAATCACACCCATTGTCTGTTTTTAAATTTAAAAAGAGGTGGAGTTTGACTTGTTTCCAGCCCATGCCTCAATCTGGTCTTTAATTACTCTCCTCACTTCTGACAGGTCTCCCTCTGTTCGCACTGCATCTCCTGGTTCCACCATTACGCTTGATGTCTGCTTTTATGTGGAGAATGGCTCTACAGGGTAATGTGATGCAGTATGGGAAGCTGGTGGAGTTTGTGACTATGGTGACAGAGATGGTTCCAGAGCTACTGCACTACAGGCAGAGGGCCCAACTCATCCTGGGACTGAGAGCAAAAGTAAGGGAAGTGGATATTTCCTGGTTTGGAAATTGGAATGGGAACACTCGTGATGGAATTAGAGATGGGTAACCACCAGCTGTTTTTATTGAATGTGTACCATTCACATTGCTACCTCTGTTCCAGCTGGTTTTAGAGCTGTGTCGCAGTGAGAGTACAGTGGACCACCGGACCATACAGGCCCATCTGGACATAATCCACACTTTGACAGAAAAGTCCTCAGACAAAGAGGTAGTTTATGTTGTGAACACTTCACAAATGAGACACTAGAAGAACATTGTCCACGGTCTGCACTTTTAAAATGAATTGATCTGTTTCCTTGTGCCTAATAACAGTGTCATGGTGATGAATTGGAGGCTTCAGATTCTAACTTTGTGGAGCTGGTCAAAACCCTGCTGAAAGACTCCTTTGAGAGGAACAATTTCTTCCAGGTAAGGACATTTCTCTCTCCGCTGGATTATTTTGC
Organism: Esox niger; assembly: GCA_016801105.1. NCBI lineage: Eukaryota > Metazoa > Chordata > Actinopteri > Esociformes > Esocidae > Esox > Esox niger. The sequence continues at coordinate 8,138 of JACXGJ010009169.1, forward strand.
TTGTGTATATTTCTGAAATGCCACTTGGCTACCAGTTGAACATCATTTATTTGATCAAATCTTTTGATCAACAAATCTTTCAGCTTCATCCTGAGTACCCTAACGATCTTTTTTGTGGCACTTCAGCCTGCTTTCCAATGCTGGTTTGTGTTTTTTTACCTTTAGTCTCTGAGTCTTTGCACCTTCTTTGTAATTAGGCAACATAGTGGGAACTATGGAACGGATTCCTTAAATAAATGTTTGACATCCAAGAAACAATTTGGATGTCAAACATATCAATTACAGAATAATATGTTTGACATCCAAACATATTGGATTTTTTTATTTCTTGAATTTTCTTAATTCTCAAGCTACTACCTTTTGGTAATCCAAGGCACAGACATTCGCTTAATCCAGCCAAATACTCCTAGAAGCAAAACAAACTTATTATACTAGTGTTCCTTAGTTGTTTCAACATGAAAGGCATGAGGCTGATAAAACATGCGATCAATGTATTCTCCGATTAATATTATTTAGCCTAAAAATATACAGGAGGCGTTCAAAATATTTTCAGGGCATCTTTATCAGTGGTATTTCTCTCTGAACCCATTTCCTGCTTAATTGTCTCCATAACAGGAGGTGTTCCCCATCCACTACGGCCTTCAGTATGACACAGCTCTGCAAAGACTAATGTCAGAGTTTCTTTCCCGGCTGGAGGAGCTGTTGCCTGTACCAGACCTTGCACAGGTACAGAGGAAAACGGACGTTTTAAACATTTACAAAACATGGAATAATATGGTTCTACACGTAAATAAAATTGTGTTTGCGTCATTTGATAACTGGTTTTAAACCTCAAGCGGATGGAATTTTAATTCTTTAATATTCTGTATTCCCCTTGCCCTGCTTCTTAGACAACAGCATGGCTCGATGCTACCCCCTCTGTCCTGGAGGAGTGTGAACATACAGTCTTGGACCCTGAAGAGTTGAAGACAGTGCTGCAGCACCATCAGCATAAGGCCAACTTGAACAATAGTATGTCAGTCTAGATGGTAGCTATGAAAACCAATCATTGGACACCCTTGTTCTTTAGCCTGAACACGTCAGGCTAGTCTGACTTCTGTTTTCTCTTTAAACCAGGTCATGTGTGCAACTACACTGCAGATACCATCCTGTCCACACTGACCCTCCCTCCAAGAATAAGAGTTGTCAATGAACCAGCCCACTCTAACAGTGTGAGGCCAGATGTAGATAGTGCAGATAATGTTACAGAGGGCTCTCAAGAGGAAAAAGACAATGATACCTTGGATGAAAGCACCAATGTGTGTTCAGAAGATCTAAGTTTATTAATCTCAGAGCAACAGAAACAGGAGGCTCTATTACCCACAGAGTCCTTGGCTTTGGGTACTTCAGTACCTTGTGATGGTAAGAAAAGAACAACATAAAAAACGAATGCATTATGAGTAATAAAGTGTATATACCGGTGTTACTGTAAATGACCAACCACCAGTCATCTGCTCTCCCTTATTATCTCCTTACAGAATTGAAAGTGGATCATTTTCTCACCGTAGTTGTGAAAGGCGACGAGCCATCTCAAGCACTTACCTGTACCCTGCGCCCATTTTCTCATGGTGAAATGGCCTGCGTTGACAAGGACGTGAAGATGAACCAAGCGGAAAAGGCAGCAAACAGCAAACAGAAGGAAAGGAAAAGAAAGTTGTTCAGAAAGGGGGACAAAAAGCGGGTGGTGTGGGGTAACAAAAAGAAGGCGACCAAAATTTGTGACCAAAAAAAAGAAGGTACCCCCGAACCCCAAAACAAGACTCATACATGTACGTGTGGGAAGGTTTTCAAAAAACCATCCCTGCTAACGCTACACATGGGAGTTCACACAATGCCATATCTTTGTGACCAGTGTCCGAAACGTTACGCTACTCCCGGAGCTCTGAAAAAACACCAGGTTATTCACACGGAGGTTTGGTTGAAAAAGCCGTTCAAATGTGATCGCTGCGACCGCAGGTACAGGAGTGAGTACGATCTCAAGAAGCACGTGCGCAGTCACTCTGGGGAGCGCCGTCATGTGTGTACCATTTGTGAAAAAAGGTTCACCCAACAGTGTACACTGGTCAGACACAGGAGAATGCACGCTGGCGAGAAGAATTACTCGTGTAGTGTATGCGGCAAAGCGTTCCTAAGCAACGGAGAGCTGCGTCTGCACACACGGACACACACAGGAGAAAACCCCCACACCTGTAAACACTGTGGAAAGGGTTTCAAAGCGTCATGTCATCTTACGGTTCACCTGAGATCTCACACAGGCGAGCGTCCATACAGTTGCACCATATGCCCGAAATCTTTCAGTACCTCAGATGGCCTTAGAAGTCACACCTATACTCATACTGGGGAGAAACCTCACCAGTGCTCGGAGTGTGGTAAGACATTTACTCAAAGGGGTAATATGGTTAATCATATGCGAAGAGTTCATAAGCCGGAGAAGATTCTCCAAAAGCTGGCTAGCAGAAAGAAAGACAGAAAGTCACATAAAAAGGATTTACAAACAAAATAAACTATCACATGAAGTAAATTTTACATTTTTAGAAAGTAGCCTAGACATTGCTTTTGAAGATGCATTGTGATTTTTAGTTGTATGTGGTTCATAACTGGTTATAAGTGGTTTACTACGTCATCACATTTTGTGGTTACCTGAGATGATGGCCCAAAATGGGAGGTTGAAAAATATATCATGAACTGGAATCACACAGTTAAGGAAAGTATCCAGCATAAGCTGCTACCTAAACAAAGATGCTAAACAAGTATGTCCCATAAGTTTAATACAATAGGAAAGCTACCATGTAGTTTTAGATCATTGCATTTAATACTATAAGATTGTTTTGCTAACTGATAGAAGAAGTATGCTCTGACATGGATGAAAGAATTTAATACAAATCTCCTGAATCCATACTGTTGCCATGAATCCAGAAACATTATTGTGTAAATTAGCTGTATGTTTTGCAATTGTGATGTTTTGTGTTGACAGTAAAGTGCTTTTTCGAGAACCGTATTGTGATTGATCTGTAATTCACCTTGAGATGTAGTTTTTGGCTGTCAGAACCAGTCCACCACCACTCAGAATGTTCCTATTTTACAGTCAGTGGTTCTGATTTTAACAACCATTACAAGTCCTGCCCACAGGCTCCACACTGTTCCTGCTTGAGAGTGCAGCCAGATACTTAATAAGATACAAAACAAAATGTCACCAGGATAGTACAAATACAAAAATATCACTGCACTTACAAGGAACACGAGGGAGTATGTCTGAAGAAGGGATCGGGCCATGCGGGCAGGTGGTCAGTTGGCCAAACATCACTAGTCACAGGATTTCATCATGAGAGTGTGAAAAAGCAGTTAATTCTATATGAGTGGGATCAGGGCACTCACTAAAGTAAATGAGGATTGGATGGAGTCACAGTGGTCTGCAGAGATTAGAGGAAGGGGGAGGAATACGGAGGGCAGAGAAGTGTTGACTCACGGTGTGGAGACTGCAACACAAATCAATGCTTTTAGAGACTGTAGTTCACTTCAGTGGCAGTTAAAAGTTTACTAGATGTCCTTTGCATCTTTGTGTAACACACCTTGCATGGGTTGAGACTGCACCCTCTGTCAGAACTAGCTGGCTTTTTCCTAAGGCGGTCCAGTTGTTTGTACTATTGCAAATCTGTCTCAGTGCTTTTACAGAAATAATTATCTTTATTTCCTTTCAAAGTAAGCATAGAAATGTTTGAACAAGGAGATAAAACTTCTCTTAGCAGATTTCTTTCTCACACTAGCCACTACTATGGGAAACATTACCAATAATTACATTATCACTGCTACAAGGCATCAGGATAGTTAATTGCTGTCAAGAAATTGAAATGTTGCTCTGGCTATAACAAAAAAGAAAAAGAAAAAACGTTGTTCATACCTGTCTAGATTTATTAAGCATTTCATATCAGCTTACAATGATGCCATCCATATACTGCATGTGTCAATGTCATTAATGTTCATGGAGAATATGAATTAGTTCATGTCATTGTCATACATGACAGCTCCATTCGACAGGTTGGCAGTTCCCTTCCAATCATTCACTCTGTACTTGTTTCCAGGAAACATTGTAAGCTTAGTACAAGGGCTTGATTCAATCCATAGTGCTGAAGGTCTACATTGTATTCTGATTAAATATAAATTGGAAACCAAGAAACTGGGAGACATTTTCTGTGAAATTGGAGAGAGGGGAAAAAAGGAAAAATGTCAAACTTGCTATAGAACTGAATTTCAGCAATACTGATTGAAAAAAGCACCTAGACTAAAGAGCATGTTCAAGGGAGATTCTCCATTGAACACGTTTCTTAGTACGAGACTAGGCTCAAGCTGTCACAGAAACTTTAATAACAGGCATCATGTTACCAACAACCAACTCTGAACCCCATGCTCATGTGGGTGCAAAATATAACAACAGTGCTAGTAGAAATTAAATGTATAGCGTAGATCAGAGTTAACATTTTCAATTGCGTCTTTGGGCTGGTATTTAAAGGTTGTGCCAAAGAAGCACCAAATCGGGGGCACTTTTTAGGGTAAAAAAACCTATTTGTTAGCAGTTTGCATGACACAGTAAAAGTCAGATTGAGGCATGCAGTGACACCATGTGGAAGAATGTAATACACACTATACTTTCACCATACGCCTCATAAGTCATTGATACCAAGCCATCAGTGCATGCACCAATCGGTCCATTCAGTAGCAGGATAGAAAAAAAAAGTCAATTGATATTAGGTACAATTATAGTCCTTGTAAGCATTGTGCATTAGTTAAAATTTCTTTTTAAAATATTCTATGCTATAATGTAGTGATTATTTACAGTATTTCAGTAAGGCATGCTAATAGTCTCTGCTGTGTACACTGTTAAGAGCCATGGTTTTAGTGTTACAGTTCTGTCACAGCTCAATCTTCATTTGGCAACACCGGACATCAATAATACTGAGAGAAACAAGCATTTAGTCTGAGTATGGTGTGCGTCCATGGATTGACCTAGAGACACATTCAGTCGTTCTACCTATTGCCAGAGACATTCAGAGTCCAATATCATTAAAAATCCTTCACTGTTAAAGGGGAGGCAGAGAAAGTGGCCCCCGTGAAGGTATTTACAGAGCATGTTCTGTTCTAACAAATTAAGTACATTTAGACTGACTGCTACATATCACATTGTCTAACTTGCTTTGGTTCATGTGAGACATCTTTTAATTTCATAAAAATTATTAGCCATGTAAGAAAATGTATTTGTAACCTCCTAAAGAACAGTTCTTCATGAGGTTACAAAAGAAACAGAAAAAACAAGACATGATCTTCAAAACAAGAAATCGTAAATGCTGATTAAAATGTCAACAGACTTCCGAAGTAAAAGTGCACGGAATAACGTATAGCATACAAAAAGATTCCAACGATGACAGTGAGTAAACACAGAAATTGCATAATGTAACATTTTTGCATGCATCATCCCCATATGATGATATCAATACTGAGAGCTTAGCTAAATGGTTTGTGGGATAGATTCTGTAGCCAAATGGCCTGTCATAATCCAGATAATTTTCTGCTGCCATCTAATCATTTAAAATAGTGATGCACAATTTCACTAATGTATATTTGATTCCTGGAGCGTAGCTGCCATGACTATCTGCCACCTTAACAGCCTTTACAGTTCTTGAAGTACATCTAAACATAAAAATACTTTTATAAATAAGGCATTTGGATATGACTATGCTTTACTCTTCAGGTCGCACACTAGTTTGCCCATATTAGTAAAAAAAAAAAAAATTATTCACCTTTCTCAGCGTGCAAATTACAGATCGGCGGGGGGGGGGGCAGCGCCCCTGTAAATACAGCAAAATGCAAACAGTAATTAAAAGGGCTGTGACTTTTTCTTTGTAAATTTCAAAATGAAAATTAATTAAAATCCAAATTAATAACCCCCCCCACCTCTAGCCTGCCCTTGGCCTCCATGCAAAGTGAATCTTTCATCTTGGATCCACTTTTACACTACAAAAAATGTATTAGTCAGCAAGAGGCCTCAATTAATTCATACAGATGACCTTTATAAATCATGGTTGTCATAAGATCTTTTCAATTAAACTCTATGGTCTGATCTGAGACAGATCATTAGTTGCAGCATCTGGATTAGCATCTTAGGGTTGTCCAGGGCCAGGAACAACAGTTAAACTAAGACGAATTCACAATTTTAAGACGCTTCCTCACTCTGAAATCAGTCTGTGGGCCAAGAAAAAAAAGCATCTGCCGATTTCTGAAGTTATTTTTGTTAGCCGTCTAGGGTAATTTCACATTAGTTTAAGCTTCGGGCCGCTGTTTTAACTTCAGTGCTATCATTATGTAATGCAACATTTTCTGGCAGTAGGACTCATTACAGTGTGAGGAATCATTTAACATCAAGTTGTTAAATAGTTCAAGTCTCCTTTAAAGTGAAATTTCTGTATTTGGTCATTTTGAATTCCTAATTAACCAAAGTCTGACAAAATATTGTATTCCATTTGTTTCTCTGCATGCAGTTTTAAGAAAGTTGTAGATTGTAGCATTTTGTTAGCTCGGCCCAACTGATTAATGTCTTTCCTAGACGCTACCTGGTTCCTTAGTGAACAAGAGGAAAAAATGCTTTGAACTACTCAGAAGTGATTGCACTATCAACACCGGTGCTGTAGGACAGAATTCCCAGAGTTCAAGTCATCTGGCCTCCTGGCTCCGTTGCACATTCAGACAGCCTTTGTGCCTCCTCAGTGTCTAACTGCATAGGTATCTCATCAGTAAATGTAGGTTCCAATTAAAAAAATTATGCACGCCAACAGGGATGTTGATGAACCAGATGTCATCCCATACAGTAGATCACTGGTGTCAAATCGGTTCCACGGAAGGCTTAATGTTTGCAGGTTTTCGCTCTCACCTTGTACTTGATCGATTAATTCGGTCACTAATTGGTTAGGTTCTACCCTCATCTGGTTGTTTAGGTCTGAACTGGGAAGCTTTTTTAAGCATAAACTGGGACCTCCATGGAATCGTTCTGATACCTGTGCAGTAGATCGTAACATGTGCACGATAAAGTAAATGTCAATATGCTACAGCAAAAGTATAATTTCTTAGGATCATCAGTACCACATTCATAAAATACTGAGTATAACCATGAGACACACCAGCTTTTGAGCAGTTGGAAGAACTTTTTTCGTCAGGTTCAGAGGAGACATCCAGCAGGTGCACAAAGCAGGCCAAATGCTACAAATACTTGAAACAGCATGCTGAGATGTCAATTAGAAAAAGTATTTGGGATTTTGGGTAATGACAATTTCAGCCAAAATCACACAAAATAAAACTATCCCTTTAATTATTATGATGTTCTGCACTTTACAGTTCTATTAGTTTGAGATTTGATAAACACATATTGATAGGTGGTGTAAATACCATATTTTGTCAAATCTAGCCAGTCCTTTGAGAGTAAATACTGAAGTGCACAAAGGTAGGGCTAAAACAGTGACATTCTGTTTGAAAACGGGCCTTCTGTACATTAAATATTCATGATTGATAGTAAAGGATATGTTTGAGTTCTTCAGCTATCAGCCACTTCTGCCAAAATGAGGCAAATATACGCACCTTTAGGCTTGACAAAACAACATTGGGGGTATCTGTGTTCTTATGGTTCTGAGTTCAGCTAGTAAAAAGGAGGAATAATTCTGTGGCAGGAGAGGTTGGAGATCAAATGGAGATGATAGTGGAGTGGATCCTCAAAGGAAAAAGTCGCCTTAACTCACGCAGAGTGCCATTGATGGTTGCCAGCAGACGGTAAAGGTCAGACATAAATGCCTTCAGGGTTGAGGCCTGAAGACACTGGGCTCTGCAGGGCCCGGAGGTCACTGGGAAGAAGACGGGAGGAGCCCAGTCGTTTCAGTGAGCCTGACTGAATGTCTGCAGAGCACAGGGGGGATGAGGGCACATTATTTAAACCGTTTTTAATAAACCTTGCCTCAGTTTAACCTTGTTGTGTAGATTTTGAACTGTGGTATTTTGAAAATGTGACATTCCTGTGTGAATAAATATCTTTACGTAAAAACTTGGCGGGTGTACCAAACGTATCCGCTAGGAGGCAGTGTTGTATAATGCAATAATTGGGCCGAGCCACGAGTCAGCAAAAATGTTATTATGCTTGTGGGTACCTGCATTGTTTCCCTCATCATTGGGCTGGGCTGGTAGCACGGTGACCTTGGTACCAGTCTGCTGGATGAACTGTTGAAGGTTCACCTGCCTGAGCTCCTTGGTCAACTGTTCCAACTCCTGCTCCTTTTCCTTAAACAATCCATCAACAAAAGTTATTCGCCTCACCTGCAATTCCTACACTCCCACCTGTGCGTTTCTACACACTGATACAGATGACAAGAAACGGTATAGCTTCATATAATGTTCCGAATATTTATTATTCTTTCCTGATTTTACATTTGACTATTGGTATGGAAATATTGAACTGAAAACCTTTAAATAAGACAGTTATTGTGACAAACTCTGCAGGTGGCTAAACCCATTTATGTCATCTGTCATTGTACGGCTCAGTTAAGAAAGTGTTGGTCCTAGGAAAAGAGTAACTTAAATCTAGTCGAGGGGAGTAGATCTGTTATTATCAGGCCAACTTGCATTGATCGATTGCAAAGACTAATTACCCAATGATATGTTGCCTACAACCCAAGTAAACATTACATCATGGAGACTAATAACCAAGGACTCCAAAATGTTCCTAATGAAGAAAAGATGTTCCTCGTACATAAACACTGTAACCTAAAAAACAATAACCTACGCAAGCAATGCAATACTGTGATTGGATTTTAAAAAGCTAGGTAAGTCAATCTGAATTCAATACAGTTCAGACAGCACCCCTTTTACTTTGTCTTGTACATAAGCTCAGAGTGCCTTCATAGAGCTGAATGCCAAAACCTCGGTATGAACCTTCTTTACATACCATGTGAAAGCCATGTCTTCATCACTAGAAAATACTTATTTAATTTAAACAAAACACTCTTTCGTTAACATCTGTAATTTTGTGTGGTCCTAGAATAAAAAAAACATTGCTGTGCGGCTGCACAAAGCTAATATAACAATACGGCTAAACAAATGCTATCATGCATTCCTAAACACAAACTGTAGAAGCTAACTATTAAGTTCTTTGGAACCTTTGAGCTGGCATATGAGCCTGACTTTTGTGGCATAGGGACCGTGCAATCAACGGAAGACCACTTAGAAAAGGAAAGTCCAAAACAATCTCACCTTTAGTTTCTTGCTGGACTGTCCCAGTGAGCGCTCCACAGCCCTGCAGCTGCTCTCCAGCCACATCGTGTGCTGAGCCTGCTGCTCTAGTTCCGCCCTCACCTTCCCAACCTGGACCCGGGCCTCTTCCTCGTCCACCTGCCGGTTCTGCTCCGCCTCCTGCTCCAGGCCGGCCTCCATGCTCTGGATACGGCTCAGGTACTCCCCCAGCCGGGCCTCGCATTCCCTCACACGTCCAGTCAGCTCCTGGAGCTGGTCCCTCAACTGCCGCTCACTCTCCTGCTCGATCTGCAGCTCGTTCTGCCAGAACTCCTCTTCCGACATCTCCACCTCATTCCTCCGGAGCTGCTGCTCCAGACGCTCCAGCTCCTCATCCGTTGTGGAGCCGCCCTCCTGACCCTCGACGGACATGCCGCTGCGGCTGCGTAGCTCTGCCTCGCAGCCTTGCAGTCGACTCTCTAGGTGCCGGAGCTTGTCCTTCTGCAGCCGGACCAGGCGTGCCAGCTCGCGGGATGGACTGGGCGGCACGGAAGCCACGCTCTTGCCTTGCTGCTGCTGCTGTTGCTTGGCCTCCGTGTCTCTGCCTTGACCAAAGATCTCCCTCAGGCTCTTGGCCCCGCCCATAAAGGCGAGGGACTTACGCTTGGGCTCCCGGCGCTTGAGTGAGCGGTCGTATGCCGACGGGCGCAGCTTGGACAGCGGGGGCAGGCTCTGGCGGTAGAGGCCACGCTCAGGGACGCGGGCCGACCCGTCCGAGTTGGGCCGCTCACTGAGGGAGGGTCCCGTGCGCTGGAGGACCAGCTGCACGTCGCTGGCGTACTGTCCCCATTTGTTGAGGGACACCACTGGGTTCTCATGTGGCGCTAGGTGGCGCTCCGTCTCCCGCCATTTCTCGATCAACGTGTACCTGCCAGTGCGCCCTGGGAGAAAGACAATAATGACTCAGCAATTTTTTTATTTCGTTCAGAACTCCACAAAGGGAGTGTAATGATGATTGTTTTGGTATTTAATCCACACATATTTCAAGCCCTCTCTGAAAGAGTGTGTGCACTACCTAGCAGCAGGTGATACAGACCAGTGGTTAGACTACATTCTGCGATAAAAGCAGGACAGTGCTAATCCACCAATGACGACTCGCAGATCTCCCCTCCTGCATTCAAAAACCCAGCTTCAAACCAAATCTGAACTCTTTACCTTAGTTAAGTACAGGGAAATCCATTCACAATAACCCCCACTTGCTTTCAGACATAGTTTATTGGGTTGGCCCTGTACAGAGCTTTCCGAATAATAGGGCGTTTTTTCCAGGAAGAATCCACCAGAAAGAGCAGCTGCTGGCTTGGCAGCTAATGGGGATACTAATACAAAACCCAAATACTGAAGAGGAACAATTTCTCTATGAGCAGATTTTGGTTTCCATTCATGCTAGGCTTGGAATAAGGTTCAATAAAACTCCTCCAGCCGAAAATAAGTGTCTGTGTGCTCTGTATGTGTTCGTTTGCAGATAAGAGCTCAAGCCACAGTCCTTTCTTTAACAGCAGGGACCCCATGAAAGGAACACATTTTTCACTTTAGCTGAATCAGTCCTTTCACACCAAAGTGTCCTGGGGACAAAGGACTGAAAACATACAAAAGAGGCTCTGGGCCATAACTCCTGTACTGAAGAATTTAACTCTCAGTCCCACAATAATATGTATGTTTATGCATGGTTGGAATGGAAAAACATGTACAAAGCTAAATACCTCATTTTCAAATTCAACACTTACACAACCCATAGGACTTCCAGGTATTTTCTCTAAAAGCAAATGACAACCACTGAATCTAGTGTGATGTACGTATGAACATATGAGAGACCACAGTCCTCTTCTTGATGTCATTGTCAGGAACAATAATGGGACATATCCACCAATACAAAGAGAGGAATAGGCCCTCACAACCTGTCCTTTCTAGAGTACTCAGGTATGACCTCAACCCCAGGGTATCCAAAATGCTAAACTCTGACATCACACACCACTGAAAAGAACAAAACTGTCCACAACTTAGAACATTATTTCTGAAAGAACAACATATTCACATATAGACACACTTTTTGGACGAGTTTGTGTCTCATCTCATCAGATTTCAGAACTTAACAAAAATTGGCTAGCATTATCTTAAGCAAAATTGTATATACAGAGGGGAGAACAAGTATTTGAAACACAGTTGATTTTTCAGGTTTTCCTACTTACAAAGCATGTAGAGGTCTGTAATTTTTACCATAGGTACACTTCAGCTGTGTGAGGAATCTAAAACAAAAATCCAAAAATCACATTGTATGATTTTCAAATAATTTGCATTTTATTGCATGACATAAGTATTTGAACACCTACCAACAAGTAAGAATTCCGTCTCTCACAGACCTGTTAGTTTTTCTTTAAGAAGCCCTCCTGTTCTCCACTCATTACCTGTATTAACTTTAACTGTTTGAATTCGTTACCTGTATAAAAGACACCTGTCCACACACTCAATCAAACAGACTCGAACCTCTCCACAATGGCAAAGATCAGAGTGCTGTGTAAGGACATCAGAGATAAAATTGTAGACCTGCACAAGGCTGGGATGGGCTACAGGACAATAGGCAAGCAGCTTGGTGAGAAGGCAACAACTGTTGGCGCAATAATTAGAAAACGGAAGAAGTTCAAGATGACAGTCAATCTCCCTCGGTCTGGGGCTCTTGCAAGATCTCACCTCGTGGGGCATCAATGATCATGAGGAAGGTGAGGGATCAGCCCAGAACTACACGGCAGGACCTGGTCAATGACCTAAAGAGAGCTGGGACCCCAGTCTCAAAGAAAGCCATTAGTAACACACTACGCCGTCATGGATTACAATCCTGCAGCACACGCAAGGTCCCCCTGCTCAAGCCAACGCATGTCCAGCCCCGTCTGAAGTTTGCAAATGACCATCTGGTCGACCCAGAGGAGGAATGGGAGAAGGTAATGTGGTCTGATGAGACAAAAATAGAGCTTTTTGGTCTAAACTCCAATCACCGTGTTTGGAGGAAGAAGGATGAGTACAACCCCAAGAACACCATCCCAACCGTGATGCATGGAGGCGGAAACATCATTCTTCAGGGAAGCTTTTCTGTAAAGGGGGACAGGACGTCTACATCGTATTGAGGGGAGGATGGATGGGGCCATGTATCGCGAGATCTTGGCCAACAACCTCCTTCCCTCAGTAAGAGCATTGAAGATTGGTCGTGGCCGGGTCTTCCAGCATGACATCGACCCGAAACCCACAGCCAGGGCAACTAAGGAGTGGCTCCGTAAGAAGCATCTCAAGGTCCTGGAGTGGCCTAGCCAGTCTCCAGACCTGAACCCAATAGAAAATCTTTGGAGGGAGCTGAAAGTCCGTATTGCCCAGCGACAGACGCAAAACCGTAAGGATCTGGAGAAGGTCTGTATAGAGGAGTGGGCCAAAATCCCTGATGCACTGTGTGCAAACCTGGTCAAGAACTACAGGAAACGTATGATCTCTGTAATAGCAAACAAAGGTTTCTGTACCAAATATTAAGTTCTGATTTTCTGATGTATAAAATACTTATGTCATGCAATAATCATACAATGTGATTTTCTGGATTTTTTATTTAGATTCCGTCTCTCACAGATGAAGTGTACCTATGATAAAAATGACAGACTTCTACATGCTTTGTAAGTAGGAAAAGCTACAAAATCAGCAGTGTATCAAATACTTGTTCTCCCCACTGTATCTTTGTATCTTTGTAACGCCTCTATATATTCTTGCATTTTTTTCCGAGCTCAAAACAGAATTCACTCCACGGTCACAACAAGGTTTGAAAGCAGGGTTACATCCACCGTCAGAAAGCTTTAGGGGACAGTTCACCTATGTTTGGAATCAAATCAAATGTACTGTATTGACTCACCAATGGCCTGAGCCAGAGCGATGACCACCTCCTGGCATGTGGTGAGCTCTGTGACACCACATACAATCCGCTGCACTCCGTCCACCCACACTTTCAGCTCCATGGCTCTCATCGAGGGGGCGTTGTCATTCCTCCTGCACACAAGGGGGCACTACAAAGGATCTGTTCAGCATTCTGTAAAACACAAATAAATAAAACTGGGATTACCACATAGCTTTAAAACACTATAAAACAACTCACAAACAATGTATAATGATTACTATTCTTCAGTAGACCTTGCCTGTATTGCTTTTTAATAAACATTAAATCAGAGGTTATAAAAAATCCAAGGATTACTCCAGTGTCATTTCATTTTCATGCAAAGTCCTAATTTAGAGAACAGACAAACAAACTTAAAATATTCCTATGATAAATGGTCTTATAATGTATAATGACGGTTGAGAACCAAGTCTCATTTTCAATAACTTATTGGTATGTTGTAGAAATTATTCATATAAAAAGCACATCTAGGATGTCTTGATCAAACTCTATTCGTTAAAACCAAATATTACAGGTAGCCCTGACAGTATAAAGTCAGGTCTCAATAACCTACATTCAAGCAGTTGCAAACTTACTTTAATGGTAATTGTTAAAACTTACATCCAAACTTTTGGGAATGCAAAATACCTAAAAAAGAACTGTTATTTACACTTGGTGCATACAGTGGGAACTTCTGAATGCTGACAGACCAAGAGTTTTTGAATAAAAAAAATCTAAAATGCCCTAACAAAGTCAACAAAAACACATACTGACAGTCGACTTGGTCAGTAGATGAAGTCAGTTGTGGGACTTGAAAAAATAAATATTCCAGTGCTTGGTTTCTCAAAAGCCTTTAGCCTGAAAGCCATAAAGGGAAATATAGAAAATGTGTCAGCTGTGGCTAAATCCCTCTAACATGTTGGACTGTCTGTGAATAAAAAGCCCTCCAACTCAAAGAGAGCGAAGGAGAGCTAAAACGAGACTTGCGTCAAAAGGCCATACAGCTCCCATCTGTGTCCAATAAAAACATGTTTTACTCTAAACCCAGGCCTTTTGCATGAATGGCGGCCACAGCGCCCACAATTCTGGTTCTGAAAAAAGCAACAATATTTCTGACAATTCCTCAAACCTATAGTTCTACCTTACGCAAGCCCCGAGATTTACCGTTTAATTCGGTTTGTTGAAACAGAGCTCCTTTTTCTGTCTCTAAGGCCACATCCAACAAGAGCGGTTCCATTTGGTAATGCCTACGGGAAAGCTTTCTCTGGTCTCTTGCATGAGAAGCCCTTCAAACTGCTGACACAAGCACCTCAGCTGAAAGGCACTCATTACAAACCTGGCAATGCAGCAGGCAGACGCAACAGTGCAGATCTGAACTGCCAGCCTCCCGGGCCAGTGAAAACACAGATGTCCAGCATTTCAGCGTCATTTTTTATTTCTCTCTCGTAGAGGCTATCAGTTTTGTCCCGTTATGCACTTTTTGATCATTAACTCGACTCTCGAATGACACGAGGCACAAACAGGGCCCTCGTCTCTATGAGCCCCAATATCTCCATCACACCTGCTGCAAGCCACACAACAATTTCCTGTCATGTCTGCTCTGGTCTGACAGCGTCCTGCCGTGTGTGTCCCTCCAGGCCACATCTGGTTACTGTGGCCTTCCCTGACTAAGGCAGTCATTCAGACACGCCACATCTACAGGACTTTAGACACCCCCGGGGCTTTACTGTGTTCTACAGAGAACTGGCAGAGTGATTTGTAACTGAAAACAGTTACTGCAGAATCCCCAGGCAAAAGCTGCCTGGTAAATGGCTGTGAAGGAGACCATTCCCATGCTTCACACACCTCGAGGGAAGGAGGCTGCCAGGTGTTAAATGTTGGCATGGAAATTATATTTGGGGGACAGTGGAGGTTCAGATGGGGGATTGTATTGTATAATACAATGTAGTGATCTGGTGAACACCTAATGGATTCAATTCCATTCTTCAAACAGATAAAATAATAAGAATACACTTCTGTACTCATGCGGTATGGATAGCGAGTGCATTCATTTCATTCTTTTTAATATATGATTCACATTTGATATCAGCAGAATGGAAACACTTGGACATAACTTCTTTATTTAATTGTATATTTCTTAAGGGTAAATGTCAACACTAATGGTCGCTGGTTGGAACAAGAATGATGTCATCACTAAGAAGAAAACCTCTCCAAATTGACCTTACTAGAAAACATCTGTCTTTCATCAGAATATTAACTGTGGTTGCCTCATGCTAAATTTCAATAAACACTGTGAAATGCATAGTCAATTATCATCACTGTGGTACATTCCCTGATATAAATGGCCCAACCTTGCTAATCAAATTCTGAGTCTGACATTGAACATATAATCTAATATTGATATAGGTACTTGCATTTATTAATGTAACGATCGTGGACACACATGTAATGACTAGTTGAACATCCTCCAGTTGGCTGAGAAAGGCCCATCTAAAAATCCAAACTTGTAGACTGGATTCAACTTGAGATCTTGCCACTTGCCAAGTGAATAATGGCCTATTCCACTTTAATAATACCGGTAGCACTGACACACTGACGTGGTTCCGACCTGAGTTGCACCACAAGGCTAATGTCCCTTGGTATGGGCACATTTATGAGTGTGTACCAAAGCCCCTCTATTCAAAAACTCTGTTCATATCTCACACTGTATTGGGAATTCATACACAACCAGATGCAAGCACAACCTAAAAAGACTTGATACCTGGAGCTGTATTCAGCATACATAAACTAGACCAGACACGTGGCTTGTGTGAGCTTTGCAGAAGTACTGTACACACAGAGTAAATGCTGTTCAATCATTCTATCTACTATGTTTTTTTAACTTTTAGTCATCAGTAGAGAATGTGTACTTACCGTACAAACCTACCATGGCGCCAGTCTAAAAAGGCAATGGATTGTCTACCAGGATGACACTAACGCCAAGTCTGATTGTCCATTGGTCATTCCAGAGCCAGAGCACATGGCCAAAGCCTGCCTTCTCTGACAGCTGGGGGCTACAGTGGCAATCCGTTTACCCATGGAGGGTGGCTGTGTGAGTGTATGATATAGCCTTCACTAAACCTGGATCTAAACTTAGGGTTCAGCCTAATGGGGGAGGGGAAGGACTCTGTTGCACAGTAAGTTCAAAGATGGGTAGAAAGAAAATGGAATATTACAAATAAACGTATTGGAAGCATAAAAAATGATTGCGATTTTCAATTATTATTTTTGAGGATTATTGGACTTTTATAGAAATTACAGCGTGTTACAGAGTCTGAAAAAGACATTCCCATATTGATTTCTTCAAAATGTACAAAACATTTGTTGCCATTTTCAAAAGGCAAAGTACATAAGTAGTGTATATATACTCTAGGCCAGCACCATACCCTAACAAGTATAGTAAACAAGGCCAGCACCATACCCTAACAAGTATAGTAAACAAGGCCAGCACCATACCCTAACAAGTATATTAAACAAGGCCAGCACCATACCCTAAC
>JACXGJ010009170.1:0-24992 GCA_016801105.1 Esox niger
AAGAGACGGTGTTAGAGGGTGAGGAGGAAAGGGCGGTCATAATGAGATGAGGGAACAGCCTGGAAGCGGTTGTAGAGAAGGAACGAGACTTAGAGGAGAAAGGGAGAGGCGCAGAGGACAGGGGGGGGTGACGTATAGGAATGAAGGGGAAATACATAGAGGAGAAAGACAGGTGAGAGCGAGAGAGATATAGAGGAGAGAGGGAGAGACATAAAGAGAGGGAGAGAGATATGAAGGGGAGGGATGGAGAGAGACATAGAGGACGGAGTGGGAGAGACGTAGAGGAGAGAGGGGGAGAGGCATAGAGGAGAGAGGGAGAGATATAGAGAAGAGATGGAGAGAGACAGAGAAGAGATGGAGAGAGACGTAGAGAAGAACAATTGTTAATGAACAGAGATGGAGAGAAAGAAAATGGGAGAGGGGAAGAGACAGGGGGACAAAGAGAGCGAGAAAAAAAGAGAGGGTGAAACAGGGAGTGAGAGAGAGTCTTACTGCTGCAAGGCGGTATGAAGGTGTCAGAGCGTTCCACCTTCCCCCCTCTGGCCCTTAATGCTCCCTCCACCACCGACTGGACCCATGGGCCACTTCAGCACGTCAAATTAAAAACACTCACGTTCTATCGGACGTTAAAAATGTGTACCTCCCTCATAATTAGAGAGAGCTTTAACAAAGGCGTGTTCTGCGTCACTAGGTTACACTCCCCTCCCCACTGACAGTAGAGATACATACTTTGAATACAGCAAAAACAGTATCAACGAAAATAAATCAACTTTGGGTCCCAGCGAACAGAGAGCGTTCCAGTGGGGGGGCGTGACATAGATTTTATTCAATGGATTTTGGTCCAATGGTGACAATTGTACCTTAACGTACTGAAAGCTCTGCCAAGCCACAGAGCTTGCATGCAGTAGCCTGTGGTGTAATATTTGTGTGAAACTGCTCACATAAACACAGCAACAGCTTTTAAAATACATCAGCTTACTCAAACAGTATCTTTTATTAGGCCTGTTGATATCAGCTTCACGGCTCTCGGTTGAGGCTACAGAGGCCCACTAAAATGGACTAATGTCTTTTGACTATAGGCTGAGAAAAACATGTTGTTTTGGATGTTGCACACATTTCTTTTAAAAGGCTCCTACATGTAAGCCCCACTGTTTGGTAGAGCTCTCAGAAGGTAACGGAGGTTTTTGGTAGAGCTTTCAGAAGGTAACGGAGCTGTTCGGTAGAGCTCTCAGAAGGTAACGGAGCTTTTTGGTAGAGCTTTCAGAAGTTAACGGAGCTGTTCGGTAGAGCTTTCAGAAGGTAACGGAGCTGTTCGGTAGAGCTTTCAGAAGGTAACGGAGCTGTTCGGTAGAGCTTTCAGAAGGTAACGGAGCTGTTCGGTAGAGCTTTCAGAAGGTAACGGAGCTGTTCGGTAGAGCTTTCAGAAGGTAACATAGCTTTTCGGTAGAGCTTTCAGAAGGTAACGGAGCTGTTCGGTAGAGCTTTCAGAAGGTAACATAGCTTTTCGGTAGAGCTTTCAGAAGGTAACATAGCTTTTCGGTAGAGCTTTCAGAAGGTAACGGAGCTGTTCGGCAGAGCTTTCAGAAGGTAACGGAGCTGTTCGGTATAGCTTTCAGAAGGTACAATTTTACAAAATTTCACATTTGATTATATGTCCTAAAAAAAGTCTGTTCACTGTGACAGAACGTTCATTTATTTTTTCGTATATTTTTGTTCTCTATGTAGCTCTACAGTCAGTGGGGAGGGGATTATAACCTAATGACACAGCACACGCCTTTGTTCAGCCGCCTAGTGAAAGCGATGGGGTGCTCATTTTCAAATACACATTTTTACTGTTGGGACGAGATGCAAAAACTCATGATGTCACTGTTGCTCCTTTGCTCTCTCTATGAGTTGGAGGGGTGAGTACAGACAGTCCAACATGTAAAAGAGGTATAGGAACATAGACACATTTCCTGTTTGCCTTTGTTTCCCTTTACACTGTGTTTGGTGCCTGCAGCTCGTTACTCACTGCTGTGCATCCTCCATGCCTCAGAGCCTAGGGGGAGGGACAAGAAAACACACGCAGTCAGACTCCACAGGGTTTAATTCCACTGTTAAACAAGTGGTTGTTTGGATTGCATTACATTTCCTGTTTGTGTTTCCACGCTGGTGACGACAAACTCAGCTGATTTGAATGCGACGTCCTCATTTGACATTTCTCCGAGATGGATGTTTTGCCGGCTGCTGTGCTCGTCATTAGCCCAGGCATTAACTGTATACTAGCCAACGGCCATGGCACTAAAGAGCCTGTGAGGCTCTTTTGAGAAATGCGCCACTGTCTGTTAATGCTTTGCTGACCCCAATGCCGCCCTTTAACACGCCATCTTCTACGCCCATTGAACACACACACGTAGAGAATGCATCCTCACATACCTGGATACACAAACACACACAGAGTACTCTGGATGCGTAGAATTCTCCAATGGAATCAGGCATATTTACATAACGCAGATTATTCATTAAGCAGCGGTATACGATTCCGGACTCGTAGCATTAACATTGGCGCTATGATTTATGATTCAACCTGAATTGTGTGCCTCTAGATTTGGCTCTACATATTCATGTGTTTATACGCGTGCATACGTCCACATCTAGGGGAATGCACCTGACTTACACTGAACGTGACCTTTGTAAGACTATGAAGACGTATTCACAAGGTCTATTAACCAGTACCCGACTCCATGACTTAAAAGGGCACGAGTGATGCAATCAAGCAATATGAATCATGGCTAGAATGAGTCTGATATGCAAATGGGTATATCTGACATTGTAGAAATGAATGATGACATTGTACTAGGCATCCAGCTTTAACATTAGAAACCTTGATTCTAGGCATGACGAGGAAGGGGAGGAGGGTGGGACAACTCAATATGCTTTTAGAAAGCAGAGGTCGACGAATACGCCCACAAGAGAAATAAGAGAAAGACCTTTCTTCATTTTAATGCATGGACCCGTTGGTAAATCAAAAGAAATCATTGACCAAGCAACACTTCCCTGCCGCCCCATGTCAGAGACAAAGAGAGCAGAATCCCAATGACACTGAGCAGTGGCGTGGCGGCAGGTGGGTTTCTCAGTAACACTGTTTAGAGGGACTGGGACGGCCCCTTGCCCATGTTTTATTTTTAACCATACGCTCAGGTATTCCTTCAAAATGACTAATTATCCGCGGGTGACCTGCACAAAAGGCACTGGGTCTCTCCCTTCTCCCCAGCAGCATCTGGCCTGTTTTGTTAACATCGGCAGTTTTCAGCCCAGCAGACGCAGGATATCCAGCCTACACACACACACACACACACACACACAGATATTGAGACACACTGGAACACTCTCCTGTCTATATATGAATAGCCAAACACATGCAATCCGAGTAGACGATTTCTAGAGGAAAGATGATAAAGAATGAAGTGCTGGTTCATGTGTATGTTCTTAATGAGGTCAGGGACATGTTTCTGCTCACCTTGTGCTTTAGTTTTCTTCTGGATCTCTCCTGGGTATTCACTGTTCACACGGCCGATTAATTACACACCACAGCCTCCACATACCGGCCAGCCCTAGTAATGAGCCTGATTACTCATACAGGAGAGGAACAGAGAGGTACAGGAACAGTGCAGAGAGGAACAGGAGAAGAACGGGGAGAAACATTAAGGGAACAGAGAGTAACATTAGAGGTACAGAGAAAAATGTTAGAGGAACAGTGAAGAACATTAGAGAAACAGAGAGGAGCATTAGAGGAACAGAGGGGAACCAGAGAGGGATATTAAAGGAACAGAGAGGAACATTAGAGAAACAGAAGATAACTTTAAAGGACCTAGAGAAGAAAAATGGAGGAAGTGGAAAGGACCTGTGTCTCGGCATAGTTCATCAAGGTGTGAAGAAGACACTAGTCCCTCCCCCAGCTGGATCCTGGCTAGCCCGGCAGTGACACGGTGTCTGTTTGGTATCCCACTGGCAACCTGGTGTCACTGGCATGTTGTAAACTGGCACATAAATAAAGCATGGTGGTAGCGGCGAGGAGAACAGGGCATCCTGGTGCTTGGTGGCCGTCGTGTCACAGGCGGACTAATTGTGGCCTTTAAAGTTTAATGTGGGACTACCACAGAAAGGCTTCAGGAGCAGGTTTAGAGTGCTGGAGTCCAGAGCCTCCACTCATGAATGATGCATGGAAATCACGCTGGAGAAGGGGCTGTGGGATCACATGTCCTGGTCAGACTGCGTTACAGCTACAGTTCAGCTCTTGGATTTAACTGAGTGGTTCCGGTCAAAATGGCCAGACGGGTTATTACAACAACAACGTTTTGATGTGGAGTGAGTTAGTAGGAGCAGCGTGTTCAGCAACTTAACATACAGGGCAACTGCAGAGGTCCAGTGTTAATGGAGTGGGTTAGGGGTTGTCTTTTACGTGGGTTGAGGCTGGAGGCTGGGACGGAAAGGTTGAGTGAAAGGTCCCTGGGGTCTGTTTTCACTGAGCAGTGTGTGTTAGACGTTAGCCCACATTCTTCTGACTGGGTCGCCGAGGGAGTAGTCTTAAGGCTGGGAGAAGGAAGCGCACGGCCCAAATGAGACGTGTCAGGGAACAAATTGAAAATGCCAATTTCACTTACTCCTCTGCGTCACTCTTCACGCTTGAATTCTGCCACTTATTTCAAGTGTAAATTAATGGCCTTCATACAGTCAGATTTCCTTAACTCATGCACCCCTCCCTCTCTCTCTCAGTGCATTCTGTATGTGTAGCATTTGTATCAGAAACCAAAGTGTTTGTGTGTATGTTGATATTTGTGAGAAAGCATAGTCACTTCAGTTTCCATCCTAGTCTTAGATACGCAATAATATTGGATTTATACCAAATATGTCCCATTCAATAAACAGCTCCCCACACAGGGCACACAGAGTCCCCGTCATTGTGCTTTCATCTGAAGAACTAAAGGAAGAGTGCCCCATCTGGTCTCCCATCCAGGGGTCAAGGACCGGTGCCAGGGGCCAAGGATCAGGGGCCCACCACTGACACTGACCAAGGTTATGTGAATGTCTTTGTATACTAACCAGGATTCTGTCTTCCCAGTATGACTATGAGGGCAATGACATCAGCGACCTGCCGGTGGGACTCTCTGTGGTGTGGAATGGGAACCAAGTCATCGACAACCCCTTCCACATACAAGGTACGTCGTCTCCTCCCCCTCTCCCCTCTATCACTCTTTACACTCCTTTAAGTCCCTGAGATCCGATTGGAGAAGCCCCTTCCTCTTTAGCATCACGTCTCTGAAAGGGAATTAAAGTGTTTTTACGCATGGCTACTCCCCCTGCCAGGCCCCGCTGGGTTCAATAACGCTTATCTCTCTCGACGCTGTTTGCAGTAACTCCGACGCTCCCCCCCAAAACAACGCGGCGTAGGCGAATTGAGTGCTGATAAATAAATAAAGAGCGGGGTGGATGGAACACGGTTTGGGCCTTTAATCCTCTGTGATCTGGCTGGTCTGGGGTCAGATCACCCCGCTGCTTGGTGTGTGTGTCATCACTAGGGGACAGAGATAGAGTCAAGTCTCTGCAAACATCCTAGTTAATAACACATGGAGGTGACATTATCCTTTATCAGTGGGCTATGAATGGATGCGCTAGGAGAAGCCAAATCCCTCTCCTGTTTCCCACCAGTCGTCTCAGCTGGGCGTTAACCCTGGCTAAGATTACTGTCAGTCGAGGCTCTTACTAACATATTTGGCTGGCAGAGACAGTGGCTAGAAGTGATCAGATATAACGATGTGTCCGTAACGTCCTATTTTAGACACCCCACTCTGGACAGGAGACCAAGGTTATAATGATATAAACACGTCGCACATGCTTTTTGTCCAATTGCGTTTATCGTGTGGCCTAATTTGTTAATTGCCATTCACGGAGCTCACTCTGCGTATTGCTGCGTGACCGTGACCTGACTCGTGATGAAGAACTGCTCTTAAGTGTCTGTTTGACTGCTTGAAAATGCCTTTACATTAAAGGATGGTGGATGAAATTGACCCCTCGGTAATGTAAGTGGGTAGAGATTTTAACAAGCATACAGTGGAACATCATGACCTTGGCTGTTCAGGCTCTGTGGGTTTGGTTTGTCAAAAAATCTGGAACTAGCCGAGATGTTGCTTCAGCTGCTTCAAAATTCTGTATTCATGTAATCCACACTAGTGTCCGATTAAGCTAAAACAGAATTAAAGAACACCGACTTTCCTGAAAGTGAATGCTGTGCTGAGGCTATTGACCGTGTGCTCTACCTAAACTTCTTAATGCTTAATATGTCACCTTTCAAACTTCCCAAACTACATTTAAAAGTCGCCCTGCTTCATTTAAGCCATACAAAAACCTTCCCCTCCCTTTTCCCCAACTCTTCCATTTGTTCATCTCTTTCTGTCTTTCCCTCCTCCCTCCCTCCTTCCGTGAATCACGGTGAATTATCTGTTTCTGCCAGACTGCCCGAGAAAACCCTGCTTTGCCCTGGTGTAAAGTGGAAATGTTAATGTAATTAAATCATTCATTTGGTTCAGTTTAATTAGCACAGCGCTACTTTTAAGCTTAGCCGTGGCAAATCAGATTATCAGGAAGGGCCGCGGCGGGCGGATGGATACGGCGTCTCCTTTGAAGTCCTGCGGCCGTCTGTCTGTAGAGCGCTGTGCCGTGCTGTTCGTTTTGCAACCTCTCTCGTTCTTGTTTTCTCTCTCCCCTCTCTGCCATCCCCCTTTATTTTTCTCTGAAAGATAAGTTCCTACTGCTAATTCCTAATTCTTTCAAAAGCATGTCTTTGAGCATTAGTGCCCCACCAACAACAAAGGAGTTAGGTGTTTTCGTTTCTCATTTTACTGCTTGTTTGTCACGCAACAGCATGAAGGTGAAATGTAAGGTGTTGAAACTTAGTAAGTCTCTCAGAAAAACAGTGTAACTTCCGTTGCGAGTGATACCTATCTCTCTCTCACCCGGTCTCAGCTCACCTGTATAAGTGCTACGCGTTGCGGGACAGCTGTGGGATGTGTCTGAAGGCTGACCCCAGGTTTGAGTGTGGCTGGTGTGTCCAGGAGAAGAAGTGTTCCCTGCGACAGGAGTGCGCCCCGCTGGAGAGCGGCTGGATGCACGCCACAGCTGGCAATAGCCGCTGTACCCACCCGAAGATCACCAAGGTGAGTCAGGACACTGGAAGGATCCGATTGGATCTTTTGAGTTGCTGGACTGGCTGTTTTTGGGCCTTGTCGCTGGCCATCTGTTGCTCTGTGCCTCAGTTAAGTTCTGCTGCTGGCTGTGTACCAAACAATTGTTCTGTTTATTTATTACTCTCTCTCTGTTTCTCTCCCTCACTCTTTCTTCTTCCTCTATGGTGTTTTAGATTGTCATGCCCGTGGCATCTACACACCGCAAAGGGCCTAGCCCACATTCCACCTATTTTGGTTTTATCCTCCCTTTCGATTGAAGAGTCATTCAAAACCAAATCCAGCTCATTCTTGTATTATTGCTGTTTACAGTGTATTTGCTCCACCTGACTCCGTGCCAGGGGCGAATGCAGAGTGTTGTGTTAGTCTGTCTGCACGTGTCTGTGCACTATAATCTACTCTGGAAAGGCAGCCAGAGTTTCAGGACATTAGAAATCCCAGATATTGGATAATTGGCACTGGCACAGGAACTAATCCCTCCACGATGCCTGGTTCATATCTGCCAGAGACATGGACAGGATGCAGAAGAAGAAGCCTTGGAACTGGGGAAGAAGACGGGAAGGAAGGAGTCGGAGGGAGGGGGGAGAATAGACTGACAGGGCATTCTGCAGTAAAGAGAATGAATACATAAATGCCCTAGGTTTTTTACATCTTGATAGGTCTTTGCATCATTTGCTAGTGATCCCTCTCACTGCCTCCTTTCAGAAATGGCACCCTACAGTCATGAAAGACATCTATATTGCAGGCTCAAAGGCACCTGCTCTGTGATATAGTTGTAATAAAACAACAAAGGAGACCTTGACTCCGTTCGTGTTAACCCATTTTTATTATTGCTCCATGTTACATCAACCTATACCCACCAGATTCTACATGAACCTATACCCACCAAATTCTACATCAACCTACACCCACCAGATTCTACATGAACCTATACCCACCAAATTCTACATCAACCTACACCCACCAGATTCTACATCAACCTACACCCACCAGATTCTACATGAACCTATACCCACCAGATTCTACATCAACCTACACCCACCAGATTCAACATCAACCTATACCCACCAGATTGTACATGAACCTATACCCACCAGATTCAACATCAACCTACACCCACCAGATTGAACAACAACCTACACCCACCAAATTCTACGTCAACCTACACCCACCAGATTCTAGATTAACCTATAACCACTAAATTCTACATCAACCTACACCCACCAGATTCTACATGAACCTATACCCACCAGATTCTACATCAACCTACACTCACCAGATTCTAGATGAAACCTACACCCACCAGATTCTACATCAACCTATACCCACCAGATTCTACATCAACCTATACCCACCAGATTCTACATCAACCTACATCAACCAGATTCGACATGTTATTTTCTACAACCCTTCCCCCCTTTATACATCTGTCTGTCCCTCACTAT
The DNA here is from genome assembly GCA_016801105.1 of Esox niger. Lineage (NCBI taxonomy): Eukaryota > Metazoa > Chordata > Actinopteri > Esociformes > Esocidae > Esox > Esox niger. The sequence goes on from JACXGJ010009170.1 coordinate 8,666, forward strand.
TTATATCTCCCTCTCATTCTCTCCCGCTTTCACACTCCCTCTCTTTCTCTACCTCTCTCTTACACTTCTTTATCTTGCTCTTTCGCTCTTTCCCCTTCTAGCCTTCTCCCTCCCTCTCCTTATTCCTATGATGGGAAATGTGCAGCTCAGTATATTAGCAGGTGGATTAGCTGGTAATTTCATTTGGAATATTAGAGTATTTAACCAGGATTTTCCAGCTCTTTCTTCATTGCACTAGGAGCCCCAGAGTGGTACAAGTAATTGAATTCTCTTTCTCTTCCTCCGTATTGTCTCTCAATAAGGAGCGTCTCATGAATTTTGACTGACGTCTCGAGTACCGTCTGTACTCAGAGGGCCCAAACATCCCATCCTCCCTTCTCAATCCATCACAAAGGGGTCTAAAGCTCTGACTGTCTTCTCTTTCCCTCCTCTCACTCTGGTAGAACAGGGAAGACAAAGAGTCAGAATGGAGGCTATGCCTGATGGGGTTGGTGTCAGACTCCCCAGAGTCCCCCGTCAGCCAGCTCCTCTCCCTCCATAATAACCCTCCGTGTGCGCTCCATGTATGTGTGTGATAAATATTATATCAGAGTGAATGCACTTATCTGGGCGGGAGAGGGTAGGGAGATGTTCCTGAGCAACATATTCTCTTTGTATCTCCCAACCCCCTTGTTAGAGAGCACACCTGATTTGCTCTGACACTCCAGCATGTAAAATATACACTACCATTCAAAAGTTACGTCACTAAGAAATGTCCTTGTTTTTCAAAGAAAGGATGATTTTTTTGTCCATTAAAATAGCATCTAATTTATCAGAAATGCAGTGTAGACATTGTTAATGTTGTAAATGACTATTGTAGCTGCATACGGCTGATATTTAATGGAATATCTACATTGGCGTACAGAGGTCCATTATCAGCAACCATAACTCCTGTGTTCCAATGGCACAATTTGTTTTGCTAGTTTATAATTTTTAAAAGGCTAATTGATCATTAGAAAACCATAATTTACAATTATGTTAACATAGCTGAAACCTGCTGTGCTGATTAAAGAAGTAATACATCTGGTCTTCTTTTAAATAGTTAAGTATCTGGAACCCAAGTATTTGTTATTTTGTTTACTGGCTCTAAATGTATAGAAAACAAGAACTTTCTTCTGAAACTTATGAAGTCTATTTCTGTTCTGAAAAATGAAGGTTATTGAATGCAAGAAATTGCCAAGAAACTGAAGATCTTATACATAGCTGTGTACTACTCCCTCCTCAGAACAGAGCAAACTGGTTCTAATCAGAATAGAAAGAGCAGTGGGAGGCCCCGGTGCACAACTGAGCAAGAGGACAAATACATTAGTGTCTAGTTTAAGAAACAGACGCCACATAAATCCTCAACTGGCAGCTTTATTAAACAGTACCTGCAAAATACCAGTCTCAGCGTCAACAGTGAAGAGGTGACTCTGAGATACAGGCCTTCTGGACAGAGTTGTAAAGAAAAAGCCATACCTCAGACTGGCCTATAAATATACAAAATGAAGACAGGCAAAAGAACACAGACACCGGACAGTGGAAGATTGGAAAGGTGTTTCGATCACAAAGAAGAACCTTAATGAGATGCAGATCAATTGAAAAGATGCTGGAGGAGTGCTTGGTGCCATCTGTCAAGCATCGTAGAGGCAATGTGACCCTCTGGGGGTGCTTTGGTGGTAGTGAAGTGGGGGATTTGTACAGGGTTAAAGGGGATCTTGAAGAAGGAATGCCATCACTCCGTTTTGCAATGACATGCTGACTGTGTACGGCACTTAATTGGTGCCAATGTCCTCCTACAAAAGGACAACGACCCAAAGCACAGCTCCAGACCATGTAAGAACTACTTGGGGAAGAAGCAGTCAGATTGTATTCTGTCTATAATGGAATGAACAGCACAGTCACAGGATATCAACCTAGCTGAACTGCTGTGGGATAAGCTTTGACCATGTAGAAAGTGCCAATCCAACTTTTGGGAGGTGCTTCAGGAAGCATGGGGTGAAATCTCTTCAGATTACCTCACAAAATTGACAACTAGAATGCCAAAGGTGTGCAAGGTTATAATTGCTGCTAATGGAGGATTATTTGACAAATTCAAAGTCTGAAGGACACAATTACTTTTAAAAAAATCATTATTTCTTGCCGGTCAATAACTATATTTCCTATGTATTTTTCAATATTTCCTATTCAAACTAATTTCATGTATGTTTTCACGGAAAACAAGGACATTTCTAAGAGACCCTAAACATTTGAACGGTACGCTCTGTTGTTCTTCTGCCGTGTGTGTGTAAGTGAGTGTGTGTGTGAGTGAGTGAGTGTGTGTGTGTGTGTGTGTGTGTGTGTGTGTGTGTGTGTGTGTGTGTGTGTGTGTGAGTGAGTGTGTGTGTGTGTGTGTGTCTGTGTGTGTATGAGTGTGTGTGTGAGTGCCATTGAGGGGATTTTGTTTTATTCAGAGTTAGAGGGGGTTGGGATTAGAGAGATTAAAGACCGAGGGGTATGAAGAAAGTGTAGATGGTGGAGTGGAGTTTAGGATTAGGATGCTTCAGTTTCTAGCTTCAGCCTGTTAGTCTGTGGCTCGTCTACACTTTGTTCAGGTGCCACTCTGTTTAGGTGTGTCTTACGATCTGACTCTATCATCAGGTGATGAGGTATTCTGCTTTAAATGTGAGCTCTCACCCCAAGTAAATTCTCCACCTCGTCTTCTCTTTGTCTTTTTCTCTCCCCATCTCTCTCTTTCCCACTCTGTGTAATCTCTCACCTCTCGTTCTGTCAGGGTGTGGGGTCATCTAAAACGACCCCTCTGAAACCAATTAAAACACACTACTTCTCAGTTTCTGTGCTCATAGGCCAGTGTTTTTCTCTTCGTGTCAGTTCCTAGAGTTAGTAGAGTCAGAATAAGAACTCATAAGATGAGCAAACAAACTAGGACTTCTTCAGCGCACAGGGGCCTCTGAAGATCACAGACAATGTGTGTGCCAGACCCTGGGAGGCTAAAGGTCTGCTTGCCGTGCTTTCAGCGGGACAGGAGAACCTATTGGCTCAATGGATTCCTTGACAATAGACAGAACCAGAAAGAGGATTGATGGTCCAACGCTCCCTTTGTTCAAATAAGCAGCAAATAAGCCAACCCCCTGTCTAACACATCTTATTATATTTCATGAAAGTTTGAGCGAATTACTTTGCTCCGTAATTCGCTCAACTTTACTGTGAATCGAGTGGAGCCAGAATCGAGCGCTCCCTGCCTCTGCCTCTTGGCATTCCTACTCCAGCATCTCTTTGAACCCTCTAACAACCTGGTTTACTGCCAGCCTCGGCCCATGAGGTCCATGTGGCCCTGGTTCCCAGACGAACCACAGGAACATCACCCTGCTCCCAACTGGGTCTCCGCACAGCCTTCATAGGCTACGGAGCGGGCCTCCAGCTACTGCTGTCATGTCATTATGTGGCGAAAGCCTTGAGTGCCGGCGGTGGGTGAGGTTAGGCTGCCTTTGAGAGCATGCCCACTGGGGTTGCTCCTATTGCCACTAGAGAACCCGGGGTGGCCAGCCGATCAAAATCAACCGTGCCTTGGGACATGCAGAGGCAACGTTTCCCCGTTGCGCTTTCTGCCCAGCCAACCAGGCAGCGGAACAGGCCGCCAGTGAGATTACCCATAATTACCTTGTGATGGTTGTTAGGGGCTGACTCCCGGACGCCACAGCCTCACATCAGTCACCATATTTGTTTTGTCATGCCACACCTGTCCTCGTTACAGGGAATAATTTGGCTAAATAAATCACATTATGGCGGTGACGCGTGGCGCGCTGCTACAGAACAGCGACACGGGAGCCAATGTAATATGTTTAAATTAAGCGGAGAAGAGGCCTTTCGCTGTGTGCCACAAAAGGTTTCTTTGGAGTTTTTTTTAAGCGGAAAGGTGATTTTTCTTCATTAAACCAAGCTTTATTGTGTATGGGTGAATAAGACAGAGAGAGAAAAGAGAGAGAAGATACAGAGAGAAAGCCATATAGTCATAGCTCATTCCCTGCTGACCACTGAAAGACTTCTTTAGCACAATGAGCTCTTTGCTTTGCCCTGCATCTGTTCCCAATGCCGGGCTTTGCATCACCTTGTCTGTCAAAGACTTCTTACTATTCTGCCATTGGCTCTGACATCTTCCCCCCGCCCCCTGTGTGACAGCTGTTTCCGGAGACAGGGCCGAGACAAGGGGGCACTCGGCTGACCATCACAGGGGAGAACCTGGGCCTACAGTTCCGAGACATACAGACAGGAGTGCGTCTGGGCAAGGTGCCCTGTGTCCCCATTGAGGAGGAGTACGTCAGTGCTGAGAGGTGAGGAGGCGCAGCTGTCTGGCACTCAACATTCTCATATCCCCATCATCCCTCTGTCCGCGCCGGCTGCTCTGCCCAACGCTCCTCTCATTTCTTCTCCTCCTCTGTTCCCCTTTCCTGTCATCTCCTCTCCTTTCCTCTTCTGTCCTCTCTTTTCCTGTCATGTCCTTTCCTCAGCTCTCCTTTCATCTCCTCTCCTCTCTCTTCTCCTGTCCTTTACTTTCTTCCCCTCTCTTCTCCCCTCTCCTCTTCTCAATGTATAGTATCATATCTCCCCCAAAGACATAGTCCTTCTAGCCCTCTTACAACCTTAAAATGACTAATACATTTATGGTCATATTTTCTGGTTATTTTCACACAGTTCTTTGAAGATGAAATGATCTGTGCCGTTTCTCAAATGCCTCTGATCACTTCTGCATGTACTTTTTATATCATCCGCATTCCAGGTTATCTTGTTCTTCGGTTATGGAGAGTACAGTCACAACATAAAAATCGATATAAATAAATAACAAAAAAAAAGTACCTTCCTTTGTGCCGTCCGTACAATTAACCCTCTCCCGTATAGAGTTGTGTGTTTGTTGAATGACGCCACGGGCTACCGGGTGCAGGAGGCTAACGTGGAGGTGTGTGTGAGGGACTGCCTGGCTGACTACAGAGCCCTCTCACCTCGGGCATTCACCTTCGTGGTAAGTAGCGGCCAGATGGGACAGTCATTGACAGGGTGTTGTGCCCCTTTTATAACACAGCTCATCGGAGACATACCTTATATTGTCTATACTCTACTTAGATGTCATGTCTATGTGGCTGTTTATATTTGACCTCCATCTCCAGACACCCTTCTTCTCACGGGTGCTACCCGCCCAGGGGCCTCTCTCGGGCGGCACCAGGATCACCATCGAGGGCAGCCACCTTAATGCAGGCAGCTCTGTGACTGTCAACATCGGACGCCACCCCTGCCACTTTAAAAAGTGAGTTTCAGTTTGTCTGTCTCTCTGTCAATCCACCAGTCTCTAGGTGTGGATTTATTGTGCTGTGTCTGGGTTGTTTTACTGTATCATGCATGTAATCTTGCTAATGTCTCAGCTCTACAGTAGGTCTTTGTCCTCATCCATGCTCTCTTCATGCTGTACACTAGATAGCGACACATCTATTTCTATTTACCTTCTTTCCTTTTAAAGATAATCCAGCAGATTATATTTTTTCTGCAGTTCTGTCTCCTACTCTCTCTTCCCCTCTGTGTCTGCCTCATTCTCGTTTTGTTGTTTGTCACAAACACCTTGTCAAAATATGTGCAGTCTTGGGAGGGTTCGTGATGCATGCATTGTGAAGGGGGTTCCCATGGAAACGGGGCTAGGGGAATCAGAGGAGAAATTTCAGGCACGTCTCCAGTCAGGAACTGGGATTCACACTAGAATTACTCCTCTCCCCTTTTAGAAAGACAAACACCAGAATCACAACTCGTTCCTTCTAGAAAGACTGAATCATTAGAATCATTCCTGTCCCCTTGTAGAAAGACTGATTCACATTGAAATCTTTCAGCAGTTCTGAACCCTTAGTCATTTAATATATGTACACATTCACACTCACGTTCAAATGTTTGGGGTCACTTAGAAATGTCTTTATTTTTTAAAGAAAAGCAATTTTTTGTCCATTAATAACACTCAGATTGATCAGTACTACAGTTACCTGAAAACTGGACTATTGGTTTATATTGTACTTTTGAAACTCCTGCTGGGTATCTCTTTCTAATCTGTTGTCCTTTAAAACCATGTTTATAGGAGGAATGCCAGGGAGATAGTGTGTGTGACTCCAACGGGTCTGACCCCAGGCAGCACGCCTGTCATGGTGGACATCGACTCTGCTGAGCTGAGGAACCCTGAGGTCAAATATAACTACACCGACGACCCCACTGTCCTGAGGATCGAACCTGACTGGAGCATCGCTAGGTAGGAGATCTGTCGATTGTCCTGTTCTGGGACACAGAGTAGTGTTTTAGCGTTGTGGCTTTATGGCGCCTCTAGAAGAGATTACCGGTCATGTATGAATTCAGAACATTGGGGAAAGCCCAGTCTTTGACACAGATTCCTCTTGTGAAAATGATTTAGTCGCTCTGGGGTTGACACCACGTCCTGACTCTGTTGACACCACTTCCTGCATAATCTCTATCAGATGGATATAACAGGGGTTTGGAATAGATAGGGAGTGTGCCCGTGGCTCTCTGGGGCTGGGTGTGGAGCAGCTGGGGGCCAACCGCACATCCTTGGTGGTTAACAGTGTCTGTGTGTTTGTTAGGATTCAGAGCCTGAGTGTGAATGGGTAGATGGGTTTATGCACCTCCCCAGTGAGTGCAGTGATTCTCCCCAGATCTGGGCTCTGTCTGGCTCAGCGAAACAGATAAGAACACATACACACGTACAGGAGCAGTTGAAAAACCTTGAGACTATTCCTGGATCTCTCAAAGGTTGAATTCTCTCAGGTAATTTATGTGATTGCTTCAGGCTCAAATCCCCTCATTTGGTCAGTAATTTGGAGGTGTGTGAACAACAAAATGTAGTTCTTTGCATGAAGTTCTACTCATGTATGTGTTTACTTCACTCTCCATTTAATGCATTGCAATGTTTTGAATAGGGATTTGTACGCTGAATTGGTGAAATAAATTGTCTTATTACTGTATTTGAAACTTTCTGAAAAAAGTAACTCGATTTAAACACCTGGTTTTCTTCGGCGGAACATTCTTATAATTTAAAATGCCTTATTGATTGTTTCGCAAAAGCAATGAAGGAACATAAGACCAACTTAAAGAGAAGTGATGGAGTAATTGAGAGAGAATGAAAAGGATGGAAGGAAGGGAGAGAAAAAGAAGGAATCCATTCACTGAGCTACTTTGTCCAAACCCCAGTGGGCCGCGATGCTGTTTAAGATGAGCCCCACGCAGATTTTGTCTGGGACTGATGGTGAGGAGAGTCTTTTCTCCATGTCCCGTTGGCCATTCCCTGAAGCGTGTACCTGAGTTAAGAGGGCTTTCATACAGGGAGAGCCAGGCTGGAGGTGGAGGCCCTACAAAGATTACATTATCCGTGGAACACCGTGCTATGCCCACCCTGGCCTTAGTCCAGGTTGACGGCAGAGAACATGGCCCTGACCAGGGTAGTCAGGTTGGAGTAGGGAAGCGGGGGTGGAAGGAGACACAAGTGGGTCATTATGCAATGGCTTTCCAGACGCTGGGATTGTTAACTCGGTCGCCTAGTGCTTCACGCAGACAACAGGTCTTTATATTTACCTTGTATATGCACTGAATACACTTGAATCTGCTAATGTATGTTGATTGTGTACTCATTTGCTATGCATGCTCACATTTCATACAATTGTTCACTAATGCTTTATTTTCCCTCATGTCAGTGGTGGAACCCTGCTGACCATCAGTGGGACAAACCTAGCCACCGTCAGAGAGCCCAAGATCAGAGCCAAATACGGCTCTGCCGAATCCTTCCATGTGAGTGTAGACCCGGTCCAGACAACTCACTCACACACACACACACACACACACCTCATCACCAAACGTATCTTCCAAGGTGGCCGTCAGACTGTCTGCCCCTTCCTCGGCACATTCTGTCTCTTGTTTCGGTCCTGCTCTTTGAAACAAGACATCCAACACTCCCCCAGGCCACTTAACCTTTCAAATGTCACAGGACGACAAAGCGGTGTTGGCAAATCGCCCCAAATCCCCTCACCTTGCACCACTGGGCTCCACTAACCTTTCCTCCAGTTCTACCGGAATGGAATCAACTTCTGCTTAATGACCTTGTCCTAATGCCCCATCCCTTGTGCTTAGTTCAATCTAACTTCTCCTCTGGAGAGCTGCTGAGGTCTTTGTGCTCAGTGTTGGGTAGCGTGTTCAGTGGTCCATGGAGAGAAGCGTACAGTCTGGGTAGTGATTATTACACTTCGGATTCTGAAACTGCGAGCGATGGCAGGACACATAAAAGCCAACACAGCAACACAATAATATTTTCATAGACAGAACCTGTTGCTAGGCATTGGATTATGTTGAGAAACCAATGCACCAATAATCTTCACGTGGGTGTTCATGCAACTCAGTTCCCTCTTAATGAGTTCTACCTCCTTCCCTCTCAGAACTGCACCGTGTTTAATAACTCACTGATGGTGTGCCTGGCCCCGTCCGTGGTGGACTCTGAGAGGGCCTTCTCAGACACGGGCAGTGGCCCTGATGAGATCGGCTTCTACATGGACAGTGTCCACGCGCTCGTGGTGGTCAATGAGACCTTCTACTACTACCCAGACCCGGTGTTTGAACCCATCAGTCCCACCGGAGTGCTGGAGCTCAAACCCACCTCCCCTCTGATACTCAAGGTAACTCTATTTCTTTGCCTTATAAAATGCTGCCGATTTCTACAAACGACTGTTACATAAACAACATGTTTGGGTTATTGGATTAAAACAAATGTAGACTCTACAGTGTTGCATGTACTCCTCGGCTCCAACTCTAAACTTCAAAGACGTGATGGTCGTACTTCATTATATTCCCTGTGAACCGACCGAAACCAAACAAAGGACCATAACACAACGCGTAATTCCTTTAAATGAAATGCATTAACGAAACCTTTTTCTGATTGCACCGAGAATCTCCCGCCTGGCTTGTTAAAACTAACCTTGGCATTAGCACAGTGATGAGAATAAGAAAATACAATTTGGAGAAATAATCAGGGTATTTTACGAGATGCGCATCGGATTCGCCACGCAATTAATTTCTCATCTGATGTGTGTTGCTGGGAGTGGTGTCGAGGTGCATGGCAGACGCAGGGTGAAATGATTGGGAATAGAATGCATGCCTAAAGTGTTTCGGCGCGTGACCCGCCCAAGAGGAGCCCTACGGAGACAGGGATTGGAAGACTGACTCTGCCTGTCTCTCGTGCTGCTAGGGCAGTGGGTGGCAGAACAGCCCTCTCTCTCACCACCTGCTCCTCTCCTCTTCCACTGCTGCTCGTCTCTCACCGGAGTTGAAGGCTACAGGCCCCTGCAAACGGTGCCCTTGATCTTCCACATCGGCGTAGAGAGACAGAGAGAGAGAGACGCTTGGATGAAAATAGCCGTTCTCCGAAGCATGTGTCAGATTAAAATCGCAAGGCCCTCCAACATCGGAGCGGGCTCCGCGCTAGCCTCGCCAACGCCGGTTGTACTGCGGAGCACATCTCGCCTCGGTAGCAGCGCGCGGCCTTGTTGAAGGGATGGGGTCAAAAAACGAGGATGCCACGTTATTTTGCACTGGTTTTGTTTGTTTCCTTCCAGGGTCGTAACCTCATCCCCCCCGCCCCGGGTAACTCCAGGCTGAACTACACGGTGTTCATCGGGGAGACTCCCTGTGTGCTGACCCTCTCTGAGTCCCAGCTGCTGTGTGAATGGCCCAACCTCACAGGACAGCACAAAATCACGGTGGGCTCTCACTTGACATCCTTTCCACGCGACTGACCCCGTCAACCTCACAGTGATTTACCATATTTTAATTCCCCAAACTCATTTATTTGATGTGATTTCTGCATTATAGAGTGATGCATTTACACCGCGGTTTAAAACAGTACTGGTGTTCTATGAGCAAAGGCTACTCTTTAAATATCCTCCAATACTCCCACACAGATCCTCCGAAGTTTTATCTCTTCTATCCTCTCCAGTCAAGCTATCTGTCTATCTGACATTTACTACACAGAAATACCTTGAAAGTACTGAAAACACATCCATGTAATTCGATTGGATGGCTCTCCAAACTACCAGTATGCTTGGAGCTGGTTGTATTTATTTTTTTCTGAAATAAATGTCATGTTGAATATTGGGGAAATGTACTTTTCATGAGTTGGTAACTTAATTCATTCATTTTGAAAATGGCACTTTAAAAATAGAACTGTCTGTCTCAATCTGCTGCGTGCGTGTCGGCGTGCGTCTTTGTATGTGTGTGTTCATTCTCATGTGTGTGTGATGGGGTGGCTGAGATAAAGGGCACAGCTGTGTCTTACATTCCGTCTGTAAAGTGACCTACATACAGGGGTCCCCAGTAGGAGTCCGGCCCCATATAAAAGGATGTCTCTGGATGGTTTCCTGGTCGCGCGCATGTGTGTGTGTGTGTGTGTTGTGTTTTTTGCCTCGGATGCACAGCTGTGTGTTTGTGGCTGTGCCCCTGCAAGTTTTCCGCGTAAACTCACCCATCGATACAACAGAATATAGACGACGTTTAGAGACAATGTCATCGGCAGGAGAAACACAAACACCTGAACCAAAGCAATCTACCGTTAACATTATCAGACTCTGTTGACTTGATCAGGCTCTACTTTAAAGTGCAATAATCATAACTCATGGAAAGATTTATCAACCCCCCACTGAATAGCTTGATTTGAGATATTACACTGATGGGATCTGTCAGACCTGCTGCGTTTATGGAAATGGTGTTTGTTAAATCCCATTCAATGTCTTTTACTTCTATTCATTACTTTGGTTCCTGAGGGGAAGATTCTTTAACTCTAGTGATTGCTTTGTTTGATTACACCCAGTGACGAGTTTCTCTCTTTCCCTGCGTGCGTGTGTTCAGATCCGGGTGGGTGGTTTCGAGTACTCCCCCGGTACTCTCCAGATCTATTCCGACAGCCTGCTGACCCTGCCCGCCATCGTCGGCATCGGAGGGGGCGGCGGCCTGCTGCTGCTGGTCATCATCGCCGTGCTCATCGCCTACAAGAGGAAGTCGCGGGACGCCGACCGCACCCTGAAACGCCTGCAGTTGCAGATGGACAACCTGGAGTCCCGGGTGGCCCTGGAGTGCAAAGAAGGTAGAACACCCCGACGCTCCAGCGTTTCCTTCAGAATAAGAGTCACGTTTCATCGCTAAGGACAATTACGCGTATGCGCCATCATCCACGATTGTGCTTAATAAACGGACTATACACAGAGTACACCGCTACTGGCTGTATGATATACGTGTATTGTTGGTTGTAGCGTGGCGCGTCTGGATGCTCAGGGATCCGCGTAGGTGTGCAGTCCGGTGGAGCTGTTAACTTTACTGTAACAGTCTGGAGGTGTCTTGATGTGGTGAGCGTAGCGTTGTTAGTCTCTGCGGGACAGTTGGTTGGTTGCTGAGGGCTACAGCTCAGGGAAGCTGTTCTGGTTTCAGGATATTTTGGTCCTGATTGACCTGTGCTGCCCACGTGTCCTCCGCCTGGCAGAGATCATTTTTGGAACAGTGGGATGCCCGGGGTGGGAGAAGTCAGCGATCATCTTGCTTCCACGCTTCCTCGGTCGGGAGACGCGCAACACGATTGGAGGGCAGGTGGCAGCTGATAGGACGTTCAATGTGCTTCCCCAGAGTAGTGTCATCTGCAAACCTGAGTGGCTTTTTCTCTTTCCCCCACTTTCTCTCTCCCCCTCTCCCCCCTTTTTCTCTCTCGCTGGGTCTCACTGCATTTCATAATCATGTTGTTATTCTCTTTCTCCATGGATATGTCACTGTAGCTAGACTCTGTCCAGTCGTCATGGTAACAGGTTGTTGTGAATGGCCCAGGGCTGTTGTGCTGGTGTTGTGGCGTTGGCTTGGTGCAGTACTGGCTCTGCCTGCTGTCCACTGAGAGATGGACAGAGACTAATTGGCCATTATCTGTGGCTGGCCGTCCGAAGGGTCACAACCTTGTCAGTCTCAGCCTGGAGCACAGCCTGTCGTCAAACGCCGATGGATACAGAGATAGAGGGAGGAGAAGTCTGGCCGGAGAGAGAGCAAGGGACTGTGGCTCCGTATGGTACAGTACAGGGGATGTCGTGAGAGCCATTGATTTAAAGCTACTGTTACCTCGCTTGTATTCCTGATATAATGAGCGTTCCTGGCAAACATGCTTAGCACAACAGTCCTGTCATGATTTATTCACAACCCTCGGAGCAGTGCGCACGGCAGCACTGAGCTGCACACCGGTGTCACGGCTGACAGCAGCGCCGGTACCGTCAGCCCTCCACACCTCCGTCTGCGTAGCTGGGAAGTCCGGGGCGACAACCTTGAGCGCCGCCAGGAGTCTGTGCGCCGCCGCATCCCCGCCCCGCCTGCTGGAGCGCCAGCCGGGCCGGACTGCACCGGCGACGGAAGGTGGGGGGCGGGCGGGCGGGACCGCAGACTGTAGGGCGGGCCTGGCGGCGGGGAGCTGGGCGTGTCCCGCTAAGTGTCAGTCAGCGGGGGGAGGGGATTGGAGGACTGGGGGAGAGTGGAGCTCAGCGAGCCGTGCTTTAAGGGCCATCGGAGAGGACTGTAATCCAAACAAACACACACACACACACACACACACACACACAACACTAACAGTGAAATGGATAATGGGTCATTAACAGCAGATTAGATGCTGCTGCAACTGTTGATGCGCTGTGTAGTTTACTCTGCTGGATGTAACGGCTGCGTCGGCTCAGGGCTCAGACTCTGCAAATTCAATAGAACAACTGTTTTATTCATCTACTAGTGGAAAGACTACATGTTGCCAGTCAATTGTTTTGCCAGCAGTGTTGTCAATTCTTTTAATAAGTAACCTAATAACAATAATGACACGACATCAGTTGTTTGTCTCTGTGAGTAATTTCACCCGTCCTGAGTGGCCCATAGATGCATAAAAATCCACATTTAATTTCTGCTTTAATTTTAATAGAAGGTTTGTGTTTCTTTTGATGCAGTCTGTCTAATATTCCGGTTACTGCTGTACTAAATGTAGGATTATAGAATGTCTGCTATTCCAGTTGCTGCTGTATTGTACGTTGGAATGGATTATATTTCATATTCCAGTTGTTGCTGTGCTATATGTTGGATCAGAGATTGTCTCTACTATTAGTATCCCAGCGGATGACAATAACAGCTGGAGAAAATGATGCATGAAACACATTGCTCGTTTATTAATTACCCACTCATGCAATTAATTGACTTTCGTTCCAATGAACTTAGTTTCTCTCTTTTCTGTCTCTGGCGTTTTCTCTTAACTCTGTATTATTTCTTTTGTTCAGCTATTTTCTTCAATTTCCAATAAGTATAAATTGTATTTTGAAACACCAGTGCAATGAAATCACCATTCTGTTTAATTGCCTGACCGGATGTCCTATATGGTTAGTCAGGTGCTCTGTGATTGGTGCTGTGCATATGGGTTTGAACTGTGTTATATGATTGGTCCTGGGCTAGATGATTGGTACTATGCTATATGATATGTATTGTGGTTGATTATACGTACTATGCTAGATGATTGGTTATGTGCTAGATGATTGGTACTGTACTATATTATTGGGGCTGTGCTAGATGATTGGTACTGCACTACATTATTGGTGCTGTGCTAGATGATTGTTACTGTATTACATTATTGGTGCTGTGCTAGATGATTGGTACTGTACTACATTATTGGTGCTGTGCTAGATGATTGGTGCTGACGTGAAAACACACATTGGGCTACACACACACAACAATGTAATGAAAACACACCTCATCCAACATGTCTGTCTCCATTGTTACGCTGTACTGTACATATCATTGAGATCATGCCTGTGTTGGTCTGCATTGTCCTCAGCTTTTGCAGAGCTGCAGACTGACATCCATGAGCTGACTCAGGAGCTGGACGGAGCGGGCATCCCCTTCCTGGACTACAGGACCTACGCCATGAGGGTGCTGTTCCCTGGCATTGAGGACCACCCCGTGCTCAAGGAGATGGAGGTACGGGTCCTGGAGGTACACTGACACTGGAGCAAGTAGTCTCCAACATTCATACATAAAATACTATATATATATATATATATATATATATATATATATATATACTTCTATTCCTAACACTCTACATTCATACATCAGTGACTACCTATCTATATCTACATTTCTATTTCTAACACTCTGCATTCATACATCAAGGACTATCTGTCTATATCTACATTTCTAGTCCTAACGTAGCGCATACATGCATCAGTGACTACCTATCTATATCTACATTTCTCATCCTAACACTCTGCCTTCATACATCAATGACTATCTATCTATATCTACATTTCTATTCTTAACACTGCATTCATAAATCAATTTCTACCTATCTACATTTCTAACACTCTGCACGACTCTGATCTGAACAAATCTAACAGGGCTTACCTGGAAGTTAGTTAACAAAGTGGATTGATTGATGTCACTTTAGTTTTAGATTGTCATGGCTAGACAGTTTTGTAGTCATCCGCCCCATATTCTGTTTAATAGCAATGTCATTACTTGCCATTTTGTATAACGTTTTTTAGTGAGGAAATAAAAAGTATGTCATAAAATCTCTCCTTGTTTACCATGAAATATATTCAAATGCCCCTCCAAACAATGTGGAGACCCGCCCTGTCAAACCCCAGTTTGTCTAAACGGCAAGGTGGTTGGGGGGGCGGTACATATTTATTGTTATGTCCGGGTTTAACCGAATTTCCCCTCTGGTCCCAGGCGTAATCACATGTCCATACACAAGGCTTGGTCTCTTATTGCACTGTGTAGCTGATCTCCCCAAAGCAACATATAGTAGTCAGTCGGCTCTCCCAGAGGGCCCAGAATTTCATTTGGCTCCGCTGAGGAAAATTGAGGCACTTTATTAGGCTGTGTAGTGGAAGGAAGAGAGATTGTGTGGAGTCACAGTGCGTGGTGCATGGCATGATGGTCCAGACTGGGCCACACAACTGAATGCATGTCAGAGTTGTGAGGGGGGAGAGGATCGTGTGAGACAGATGGGTGTGTGGGGGTGGGGATGAAGGACGAGGAAGTGCCAGTTGTTTTTCTTCTTATTAACACATACTCAAAGACTGACATCATGCCTTAAGCCTAGAACAATATACTAGATATGTGTCTCTTCTGAAAAGAGACACTGCCCTTGTTTTTCTAAGCAGTAGCACTGCCTCATCTGTGAGGGAGAGAGTGAAGGATTGTGGGTCAGGTCTTGAGGGGCCCCGGCATTGCTGATGAGAAGTGACAGACGCCAGCCTGTGGAACAAGCAGGGCATGCTTCTGTCACCCAGCCACCCCCAGATGCACAGCACTGCATATCTCCAATCTATGCCCCAGCAAATCTCCCTCTTTCTCTCCTTTTCTGTTTCTTCCTGTGCTCAGCTGACCACTTAGGGCAAATTGATCATAAACATTTGAAGAAACATCTAAGATAGAAAGCACTGGAGGCTTTCAAAACTCAGCTTCATTCTTTAATGTAATACTAACAATGGATTTTCCTCATAGTGAACATGTAATGACTCATAGACGTTACATGTCTGTTTGACCTAAATGCACACTTAACATGTGAATTATTGAAGCGTTTGCCTTACTTCATGTATTCCAATGTAAAAACTGGTGAGTGACAGTGGGTCCTCTGGTCTGTTGTTTTTCATGATAGGTTCAGGCAAACCAAGAGAAGGCTCTGACTTTGTTCGGCCAGCTTCTCACAAAGAAGCATTTCCTGTTGACATTCATCCGCACGCTGGAGGCTCAGCGCTCCTTTTCTATGCGTGACCGTGGCAATGTGGCCTCACTCATCATGACGGCACTGCAGGGGGAGATGGAGTACGCTACAGGGGTCCTCAAACAGCTGCTCTCTGACCTCATCGACAAGAACCTGGAGAGCAAGAATCATCCCAAACTGCTGCTGCGCCGGTGAGACTCATTTGCATACTGACACATCGACACACACGCGCACACGCGCACACACACCAAAACACTAAAACACTGACATACACACAATCACCAAGACACTAAAACACTGACATACATACAATCACCAAGACACTAAAACACTGACATACACACAATCACCAAGACACTAAAACACTGACATACACACAATCACCAAGACACTAAAACACTGACATACACACAATCACCAAGACACTAAAACACTGACATACACACAATCACCAAGACACTAAAACACTGACATACACACAATCACCAAGACACTAAAACACTGACA
>JACXGJ010009171.1:0-24961 GCA_016801105.1 Esox niger
TGGGTTGGTGGTTGGGTGTGTTGGTGGATAGGTGGGTTGGTGGTTGGGTGTGTTGGTGGATAGGTGGGTTGGTGGTTGGGTGTGTTGGTGGATAGGTGGGTTGGTGGTTGGGTGTGTTGGTGGATGGGTGTGTTTGGGGATGGGTGGATGGATGTGTGGGTGGGTAGGTGGGTTTGTGGATGGATGGGTGGGTGGGTGGGTGGGTGGGTGGATGGGTGGGTGGACGGGTTTGTGGGTAGATGGGTGTGTTCCGGGATGGGTGTGTTTGGGGATGGGTGGGTGGGTGGGTTTGTGGATGGATGGATGGGTGGGTGGTTGGATGGATGAGTGGATGAGTGGGTGGATGGTAATGGGTGGGTGGGTTGGTGGATGAATGGATCACTAAATGGAGGACGCAAAGTTGAAGGTCCTTATGAGATATAGATGGGATTTATTGAAAAGCTTATACAATTGTATTACATTATTAGATATGATCAGTAATGATTTCAACAATTTCAAACATTATAATCCCTCTTATTAGATCATTTGTCCAATGCCAGGAATAGATACGACCATAATATCAGTTATTCAGGTTTGACCTACAATGGGGTGATTAACATCACATAAAATAATTAATTAATCTTCACGTCTAACAGTCCATCGTGTTGAAATCAGTTTTGTGAATTATCATTTTATTTGATGGGAGTGGGTGTTTAAAACAAACCATCCTTAATAGAAGACAGAGGATACTCGTCACTGTCAACACACATCACCATAGCACTGCAGGACTTCCTGCATGCATGCCTGAGATGGCATGGGGTAGGAGGGGAGGTTGAGGTATGGAAGGGATGGAGGAAAACCACACCCCTCTCTCCATGCCCTTAACTCATGTCATGAGAATTATTAGAACCGGTGATAGTAGAGGTGCGTGTGTGTGTGCGCGTGTGCATGCATGTGGGCACTTGTTTCTGTGCTTGTTTGCCTTCGGACACCTCTGAGATTCGATGTGTATTGTTTGAAGGCTATGACAATAAATATACTGCGCCAAAACTCAAACAGAGCCCCATTGTGAAGTCTGAATAACAGAGTCACTCCAAAGTGCAGCTTAATACCATACGAGACTCCTTTTAACTTTATCAGGTTAAGATCTCTGGCAGTAGCCTGGGACCAATTCATCCACACTCTCAACCTTTTCAGAGACCCTGAAAAGAGCAGCCTTTTACATCAGAAGGCAATACAATGACAATTAGATTACGTCGGTTGCACTTTAGTCCACCGCAAACCTGCTTTGAACCCTGGGATTGGCTAAGATTTGCCTTTGTGACTCAGGTGGGAGACTGAGGTGGCAGTTATAGCAGGCCCATTGTTGCTACAGAATGTCTTCATGTGCTTTTTATATGGTTTAGCCTTTCACTCACTTTTCTCTTTTCGCCACTTTGGATGGTATAAACCTTCCCTTCCTTCAGGGATCGCTAGTGCCCCCAAGACTGTTAGAAGTAGAGATAGTCGAGGTCAAAATATATATTTAAAAACGGAGGGGGAAAGAGGGAGGCAACCACGGAGGTTCTGTGCATGGGCAGAGTGAAAAAAAATGTATGACCCCATTTTTAAGTATAGATGAAGTAAACCTGGCAGGAAAGGCAACTTACTAACTAGACAACATTGGACACATTTCTCACCTTCACCTCTGGATAAGATAGACTAGAGTGAAATCCAGTGCTCCACAGAATTTTTGACTCGCTTGTTAAGACGAATAATAAGTCTATGAAAATAAAATATAAGTGTTGTTATTAACCTGAGCTTACTGAGAGTCAATATGAAGTCTGAAGTAGCAATGCATGACTATTTCACTGGGGTAAAAATATGAGGCAATGCACATGCCAGACACTTTTCTTCACCTATCAACATGGTTAAATGTTAGATGACATACAAAACAAATGAGACAAGCTGTATGGACCTAAATGAATTAGACAATAAACAGTACCTGCCTAAAACTCTCTATCTCCACTCTTAACAACTAAGAAGATACAATTGTAAGTGGGGATAACAGGATGCAAGTGTATTTTTCCCACATGCACAGTGAAAAGAATGGTTTGAGATATATTCTCAAAAAATACAAAAGATCACAATTGGAGAATAGAAATGAATTGGTTAGAAGTTATGGTTACTAAGTTCCCAAAACTAAAATACATACATTATCCCAACACCAACAAGCTGTTTAAACATTTTACCAGAAGAATGCCTCTTCTCAAGACACAGATGTCAATGATGGCAGTTTATTGGAACTTTGATGGGATCTGAGTTCTACAGAACCCATATGTCTTGACTTGATGAGTGTACAGGACTTCGTCTGCCAAGTCATTTTAATTTCTAGAAATGTATTTTGGCATTGTCAATATGGCATATTGTGTGTAGATTCTTTACATGATTTATTATCATTTCAGTGTATAACACCACACAATCTGGAGAAAGGGAGGCATTTCTCACAACAAGAAAGTGATAAGACCTTTTTTAGTGGTTCACACTACATATCTGACATATACTGTAGATAGTTAGCATAAAAGGCTTATCTACTCTGGGAGTGACTGATAGCCAATGGCAGGGTCATGACATGTTGCTCAACTTGTCTAGTGCCCTCATATTGGGAAATAATGTAAATCTGTTCTTCTGCCATTTTGTGAATCCACTGTATGCTGTTCTTACTCCACTGTCAAGTATACAACATAACCCGCACTGTCAGGTAGAATCTATTTTCAGTTTAAGAAAGGCTGGGGGGGTCTCACATTCAGCATGCCTGTCTACCTCACACTTCTCAGAGCTCATATCTTCCTAATCTTTGAGTATTAACAAAACCAAAACATTTTCAACTGGTGTGGGGTACTGGGGTGTGTTTGTTTGTCTGCTTGATTGAGTGTGTGTAAGTTTGTGGCACTGTGTGTGTTTTTACGTCTGTCAGAATATCATTGTGCTCTGTGTCCAGACAGTTGAGTTTTTGGTCTATAATTGCTTCATGTCCTAAACTCCCTGTAAACTTTGACTGGCGTCTCCCTAACGAGAAATGGATGAATTTTTCATTGAGCAGCACAACCTCAGCTGCTGACTCCTTTCTCTCCTCTCCACCTCAGTGTGTCTAAACTAAACTTAGGTGACATGACATCTGCGTTTGGGCGTCAAGAGGAGTGCAGGGTGTGCCGGAGCAGTGGAATATATTAACAAATTGATCCCTCAGTCTGTCAGCCAGGAATACTTTGCTTACTATACGCTACCTCACAATACTCCCATATGAAACCAACTGGGCTTTTACTTAGCGCTTTTGTGAACTATTGTTCTTTCCAGCTACTGAAAAGGTTCCTGTCCTTCAAGGAATAGATAAAAATAACGTGAAACAAATAACATTTTCAAGGGGCAAGTCTTTCGGGCAGGTTATACTCATTTTTAAAGTGATGGATTTGGTCCTGTTGCATTTCTCTTACTGGTCCTCCTAATATTTCTTTGCTCTCGTTCTCTCACCCTTTGCTCTCTTACAATCACATTCCTCCTTCAAGTATCCCCAAACCCATTCCCTCATCTTTCCCCTACCTTCTCGTTACCATCCGTGTCTCTCATCTTTCTGTCTCTCCCTCCTTTGTCTCCATCTCTTACGCTCCCACCCAACCCCACCTCCATCCCCTCTACTGTCTGGTTATGGTAATTATCACGGAGCTCCTCATGTTATCCAGTAAAATGATAGCAGTGGAGTGTCTCCAAGCATTGCCTGCTCTAAGCTGTGATTGAAACATCAGACAAGGAGGACAGGACCCTGGAGATGCTCCTCTGCTTGACACCGCAGATTGTTGCTTCGAGCTCTATCATACCCATCTCCAGCCTAGCTCAACCCTAGCTCCCACACGCATCAGGTATGCTTGGCTGCACCAATGTATATTAATCAATGACAATATAATTACCTCTGAATGGGCCGTATACATTATTTAAAGCAGGGTCCCCTGGCTTACGGTGCGCCTGCCTTTCAAATTAAACTCAGAGTCAATAATTAATGTTGGGATTAATCAGAGAGCACCTTCAGAGGGCAGGTGTTAGGAGGGTGTACAGTGTATGTGTGTGTGTGCGTGTGTGTGTGTGCTCAGGACTATTGATATGGAATCAGTCTCTGTGCCATCTTGATTCTTCGCGTGGCGGATCATCTCCCACAGCCCTGGGCTGAAGACACACCCTGTATGTTTTTGGTATGAGCTGTGCTTAGCTTCGTCCCTTTATCGGAAACTGTGCTTAGCTTCCTCCCTTTATTGGAAACCGGAAGATAAACACTTTTTTGCACTTGGTCATGTTGAAGGGGACTTGTGAGGAGTTATCTGTCTTTCTCTATGGCAGGGGTAGGCTTCTCAGAGAGAAAGAGAGAGAGCACCTGGGTTTCTCACATGTGGACGGACTCTCCTGCATGGTTCAAGGCCTCTGAAATCTGTCTGGGTGATAAGCCGCCAGCGTGGAGGGGGAACAACAGCAGATAGGGCTCCTTAAGCAGTTCAGCCCGACGGGAGGGCTTCTGTCCGCCTGCCAAATGCCTGATTACTCAATCCACACCTAGCTGCCGCAACCGGCTCTTATATTCTGCTCTGTTCATTTCTATTGTGTACTTTTCTACCTGCTCTTCTCCCACTACACCGTCTACCTGGACTCCCTTACCTACTGCCAATATCTGATACAGGGAAATCTACTAAAGAAAATAAATATTCTTAAGGTTATTGGAAGTTGAACTGTTTCTGTAGGTTTGCTGCAATGCAGGCATACACAGGGTGTATCAAAGTTTAACCACATTGTACCCAACAACCTCCTTGTTTAAATAGTCAGAGACTAAGGCAGTAATAATGTCACAGATTAGAAGAAGCAGACACAATATATTTAGTCAGTTCTTTGTTTTGGACTCATTCTCACACTTGGAAGGCGCAACTAAATAAAATGTGATGGGGATTGTTTGGAATTGATTGTTTGCCAACCTTGGAGGCTTCAAAAGTCAACATCAAAAGATATTAAATAGGGTGGCATAGGAAATACATTAGATGTACTGAAATACTGTTTGCAAAGGAAATCGCAGTTTATAGATGTTTAAAGAAACTTCTACAATGTCACTATTGAACATAATTGTACTATATGTTGACTGCACCATGTGAATTTTTGGTCTTATGTCCTTATTACCATATCCATAAAAAAAAATAAAAAAATAACACAGTGAGAGAGGGTAAAGTTACTTATAAACCTAGAATCTTTGTGGCAGAATTTTTGTTCAATGCAGAATAACAGAAGGATCTGAAACCAATGGTATGTATTCAGGGATTCCAAGCCAGGCTTGTCCTAAAAAATGTCACTAATAAAAAAAACATAATGAAGAATGTATCTTTAATATATTTTCTTGATTTTTCTTCAACTTTGCAAGTGGCTGAATCACTACTGGGAATGTTTATTGCATGTATTCTATGCTGACTTGCAAGACTATAACCAACATACAATTTTATAAATTGACGAAGTCACATTAGGCATCCCTTTATCTAAAGAAATAGAACTGAATTAACCTATCAGCTCTGGACTGAGCTCAATTGTGGGTTTTCCTTGCCTAAGAAAACACCTACAAAGGTAAGCCAGCTAGGATCTGGTGTCAAACCTATCAAATCACATTAAATTGAAAATCTCATTGACAGAAAAAAACAGTCTTCACTTATGTTCTGCTTGTGTTGGTTTCTCTCTAAAAGTTGCCCTTCCCTAAATAGACATGGATGGCTTTGGACTTGTGGCTTTAGCTAATTCTTCGTAATGGTGATTATATATTGATATCCTATAATGATATGCTATTGTGCCCTGGGTCTGAGGAGATAGGAGTTCAAATTCAACTCTGCTAAATGTTAACTAGCTAGTCATTGGCATGAAGTTAGATAAGCAACAGAGTTTAGCCAGCTGATCTTTTACTAAATATCGCTATTAGCTAGGACAACAAAAACTTCACTTGTCAGTTTTTAAAGTCAAGTAGTTTTAGCAAGTTGGCAACATGAAGAGGAGAATGGCTTCCAATAGGAGGGTGATTCCAA
Organism: Esox niger; assembly: GCA_016801105.1. Lineage (NCBI taxonomy): Eukaryota > Metazoa > Chordata > Actinopteri > Esociformes > Esocidae > Esox > Esox niger. The sequence goes on from JACXGJ010009171.1 coordinate 6,054, forward strand.
AAAGTGTTTTTAATTCCTCACCACACACAAATAGCATAGCGTACCACACACACCATTTTACTTGTATAATACACCAATCAGTCATAACATTATGACCACTGACAGGTGAAGTGATCATGGCACTTGTCAGTGGGTGGGATGTATTAGACAGCAAGTGAACATTCTGTCCTCAAAGTTGACGTGTTAGAAGCCGGAAAAATGGGCAAGCGTAAGGATCTGAGTGACTTTGACAAGGGCCAAATTGTGATGACTGGGTCAGAGCATCTGAAAGGTTGCAGCCCTTGTGTTGTGTTCCCAATCTGCAGTGGTCAGTACCTATCAAAAGTGGTCCAAGAAATGAAAATTATTTAATCAGCGACAGGATCATGTGCGGCCAAGGCCCATTGATGCACATTGGGAGCAAAGGTTGGTCCGTGTGCTCCGATCCAACAGACAAGCTACTGTAGCTCAAATTTCTGTAAAATGTTAATGCAACAGATAATAACAGATACCACAGCACAACTTCAGAGGTCTAGTGGAGTCCATGCCTCGACAGGTAAGAGCTGTTTTGGTGACAAATGGGGGGCATACACAATATTAGACAGGTGGTCCTAATGTTATGGGTGATCGGTGTAGTGCATTGCTTTTTTGGCATGTATATTAAGTTGTCACTGATTTACAATAGGTCAGACATGGGCCACAGGGGGCCAGCGGGCTGCATGCGGCCTTCACCCCAACTGTGTGCGGACCTCAGATGCTTCGACAAAACAGTAAAAAGATAGAGACGGAAAAATAAATATCATGTTTGACCTTAAATTTGTTTTCATTGGTTACAGTTTGTATTGGAACAAAAACTATGCAGGGAAAAAATATGAAATATGTTTTATATGTTGTGACGTGTTTCAAAGTGTAGCTGAGAGTGTGCTGATGTTTGAGCCATAAAACACTTGATGATACCTATTACAGAAGTCTGTACAAGCCAGAATATCTAAGTTGTGAATACAGCCCAAAAACATATTGCATTCAAAGGGTTAACACATTTATTAACATGGCAGCGAATGGAAAAACGGCATGTTGATCAATAAAAAGAATTGCCCAGATATATCTTAACTAACATCAGACCTAATGAACTTTTAATGCATTTCTTAATAATTGCATACAATACATGGACATTTGTGTGTGTGTGTTACAAGTTAATCTGCGGCCCCCTGATGACCAGTACATAAATTCTGTGGCCCCCACTACCATCCAAGCTGCTCATCCCTGTTGTAGGTTATAAGAATGATGATGTGTTAAAATGGTGCGGGAAAAGTGTGGGCAGGTCTCTCATAGCTGGTTATTATATATCGCTTCCAAATCGGTCCAACAAAGGAGTATGTGTGGCTATCATTGTAGGGTGAATTTGCAAAGCTATCAAATGTCAAAAAGGTTTGAGCTGTTGCTTGTAAAAATCAACAATTCACGTATTTGCAATAGATGTCCTCTCCTCTGCTCTTATTGCCCTATATTAATGAAACGTATCGCTCCTCAGAGTTTGTGATTTTAGTTGCCCTCAACTGGAAAACTTTCAACTTACCTTAACCTGTGCAGCTCCAATTAGATGCATTCCTAATTCTTCAGGCCCCTATCCGATTCAAAACCAAGTCTTTGGACAAGGCAGCTCTCAAAGATATCATTATCACTAATATGCTGGGTAAATGCACTCCTGCAGTCTTTTGCCAAGATTTAAGTGATCACTATAGTATTGTCTGCACTCGTACCTATGTTAAACACCTGTTACCTATTATCAGTTTCAAACATTAATTAAAACACTTCAGTGTGAACTCCTTACATAACCTGACATCTGGGCAAAGGTTTAAAAAGACAAATGACATAAACCTGTTGTTTGAAGAGACCTGCTTCGACTTTAAGTAGTATTTTCTTACAGGTTTTAATTAACATGCCCCATACAAAATAGTTTTAACAAAACCTGCTACAGATGATTTTGTGGCAGTGTTTTTACATATTAAGAAGAACACTAGCATAGTATCATTTTTAATACAATAACATTTTAATCAGTTATTTTATATATTTTGCAATTGTTTTGTATATTTTGCACTTGTCGTTTTCATAGGACAATTATTTTCCAGGCAGAGCCGACATGGAAAAGCATAATTCCAATTTTGTTTTTCTTATGTTTAAGCTAGAATCATGAAAATAAATGGAACCCATAAATATATATTTTCTGCTGACAAGCGTCCAGATGTTTAAGAGTAATTTTTCTCTAAAGCAGACAAACTATACCTTACCAAGGATTTCATTGAAAAATTCACATTTTCAAAGACACTGTGCACAGCAATTTCAATAAAACACTTATCTGCAAGCTATAGGACAGTTCTTTGGCAATATTTTGAAACTGACCTCCGTATTGGTTAAGTTAGATTTTTGTGGGGGAGTGTATATTTATACAGAAAAATGTGTTCACATCAGGAATTTGAGGACACCATTGTCTTGGATTATCTTCCAGAATTGATCCTGCACGGGCATGAGTGTGCGTGCACACATACACACACACACACACACACACACACTTCATCTCTTCTTCAAAGCCCCCACATACTTGTGATCATCTCTCTGATGACCTCTGCTTTCAGCATATGATGGATCATCCACACCTTCTGGACATCCATTTTGCTGCCCAGGAAAGAGACACTTACTTCAAGGTAGGACAGTTAAACCCATGGTAAGGCAATGCTTGGACTGGGGAATGTCATGAAACATAAGAGATACCAATAATATCAGAGCATATTTATAACTGAATGCTTTTGTCCTTCATTAAAATGATTGTGCATGAATGAGGTGTCATGTGATTTCTAGGAAATAAAGACTTGTCAAAATGAAAGAAAAAATTTAGCTAAGGTTTGTTTCAGACACCCACATGAAAATGCAAAGGCCTGAAACAGATATGCATACATTGAATTGCATCTGAGGTTTCAGGTTCTCTCAGAAACCCTTAATGCCTAATAGTAATCTGTCTGGGCCCCCAATAGTGACATAGTAGAATCTCCCCTTTTGAACACTAGCAAAGGCAGGGCCTTGACTCCAAGTGCTTTTGACCCGCCCTTCCTGAGTCATTTTGGTCTTCGGTATCATTAGATAGAAAAAACATATAATTTAAGACCTTTTTCTAAGATTTACAACATACAGACTACAAATTATAAAAACAAAACAAATAGTTAGTTATTATCAGCACATTCATTCTTATTGAGTTGGCGTCTACCTTATTTTATTCTCTTATTTCTCTGTCTGGAATTTTAGTGTTGCCAATCCCAAAGAAATTGGGATAAAGCTCAGCAGACAGCGTACTTATAGTCTACCTATAGCTAGACATTTGTTATACAGTTAGGTGCTGGGGCTATCTTGAGTTGTAAGTATATTGTTTGTGCACGATTTACAAACGTATAATTCTCTAAGCAACATGGGGCCTTGTGCTTGTGTGAAAGCTTAGTTTTCCTGTTAAATAGATATTTGAAATAGAATTCCTGCTTCTCTTTCTGAAGCATTATACACATCTCCCTGTATTAGCAGCAAGTGGCACTGTAAAATTATTTAGAAAGTATGTTTTTAGACAAGCAGTAAACTGGTCTTAGAACTTCTTATAAATATTTAAATGTTTGATTTAAAATGACTGTCTTAGACAATCGAGTGTTAAACTTGATGTTAGATGGTCCTTTACCCGATACTAACTCTTTGGGAGAAAATAACCTGTAATCCATTGTTTAGTTTTCTTTAACTAAAAATAATGCAAACTTCTTGCCACTGCCGGTTAAAAATCAATGAAAGTAATCAGGGAATGTCAGCATGTTTGTTTATTTTAATGGACAAATCACCTTTAAGTTACATCAAGTATTTTGTACATGTTCACACGCCCTGATTACTCACATAGATTTTTAGTTAGCGGTGGATAAAGTTAGCTGAAGTTTGTAATGGCTGTTTTAAGTGACCTGAATCATGGATTACAGTTTCCCCTCGCCCATAGATTTAATTCTGAGTGAAGAACCATCTAACATCAAACTGAAAAAAGTGAAATGTTCCTTCTTCTAATCTATAATCACACACCCTTTCAGCCCATACACACAGACCACCCCACCCCCATACACACACACACACACACTCTCACACACAGCCTCTGTGATGAAAAGAAGACATTTGTTAGAATACGAAAAACGCGCAAATCCTTAATGCTTCTACAGCCTTTTAGACCTGAGAGTTGTTACCTTTCTCCTGTCACACACGTGTGGTTGGGCTGAACTCTCCGTTTAGGAAAAATAGTCGTTTGTATCAGCTGCGTCATCAGTTTCATTGAAGATAGGCGGATGCCATTGAGTGAAGAGTTTCCGTAGATGCTGTAAATAAGTCCATTGGAACTCAACCAAAACAATAAAATGCCATGGAAATGTGTGGTGAAAAGACACTTGGGGAAAGATCCCAAATGTCCAAATGTTCTGGAAACAAAATGTGCTATTGTTAAAAAAAATCATGATTCAAGGCATACATCTGAGAGTAGCGGGTTTATTTTTTCATGTCATTGTCAGAAATCAACTTAATTTGTAAGTAAAAATGAAAGGTTTCTAGGCTACCAGCTAACAGAAAAAGACAGGAGTTCGTGTATAACTGTCACTTCCTCAAAACGTAAAGGACTGCAATGTTATGCAGGCAAATGTATCTGCACCTCCGACTGCATCACAGGACAAAGTGTTCCATTGCTCTCTGTACACCATCTACTCACTCATCTTGTTAACAGATCCATGACCTGATAACTTGTGATGTGAAAATGAATCTGTAATGATGTTCTACATTTATAACCACACAGCTAACTGTTTTGCAAGTAACTGTTTTACAGTAGCCATTCGATTTCAAGAAGTTGTATTGTACATTTGAAGATTCATTTGAAAATTAATTTTACTTTAAAAGAATGATCTTCAAAACCATACCACTACACAACGTCAAACTGCCCTTTTAACGGGTAGGTCATTTTTGAGTAAGCTTATTATAACACATTTATGAGATAGTTTTGGCATGATTGAGAAGGTTGATGATGTCAACATAATACTTCATGACCTCTAACATTACGGAAAGATTTATGCACTCGGTATTTCATACTGATAAAGGATTTTGTCATGTCTAAAGGAAGACCGCAGAGGTTAGAGAGTTAGAAGACCGTAGTGGTTAGAAAGTGTATTTACGCTTGCCATTTTCCGGGTTTTTTCTGCGCCCTGTTAACCCATTTTATTAAATGCAAAGGTATGTTTGTGGTATAGGACCGCAGACAACAGATGGCGCATCTATGTTTGCCTAATAGGCCAACAATTGTCCCATTTCTTTCGTTACAATGTTTTTTTGGCTATAAATGCTATCTTCCAGTCACAGCTTGAATCTGTGGGCGCCTCCTCAATAGAAGGCCTCCTATAGAATCTGTGACCAGTTGTGTCACAAAGTGCTTTGTTTGGTATCACTTTAATTTAAGATCTACATATTAGCCACATTTAAGTGAATTATAGTTTTTTAAAGTAAACAAATACTTAATTTAGTCCTAAAAGCATTATAAAAGCCACAATTAGTCTTATGTATATTCTTATAAATAATATGTTACTGAAAAATGCTTAATAAGCTTATAATAGCTTAAATTAACAAATACTCATTGTTAATCAAATTACTCAAGTAATGCATTGCTAGTAATCTGTCTAATTGTAACTTAAAATGTGTTCCCTATTTTCAAGCATGAACAAATGAAACATTTTATCTCCTTCATTATATATGTTGTTTATACGCAAAATATTTAAAGCTAATCCGTTTTCACAATGTTCACAGTTCGCCGATTAAAGGCAAAGATCGTAATTGAATTATATTCTAGGTAAATTTTCAGGAATACATTTGACCTAAGAAAAAGCTACCAAGCACACTGAAATTTGATACAAACGTCAACATTTGTAGAACATATTCATTTCCAATTGTCTTACTGAAAAAAGCAAGGCTTTCACTGAAAAATCTTTGTCTGTATGGCAGAATATGTTGCTCTAAAATCTGTATATATTGTTCAGCACTAATAGTTGCCTTCACAGATGTGCAAATCACCCATGCCATGTGTGCGAATGCACCCCCATACCATCACAGATGCTGGCTTTTGAACTGTGCACTGATAAGAAGCTGGAAGTGTCCCTCTCCACTCTAAACCAGAGGACACGGTGTCCATGAGTCCCCAAAATTATTGAAAATGTTGTTTTGTCAGACCACAGGACAGTCAGACCACAGGGCAGTTTTCGACTTTGCGTCACTCCGTCTAAAATGAGCTCGGGCTCGGAGAAGGCAACAGCAGTTCTGGATCTTGCTTATATGTTTTTTTCTTTACATGGCAGAGTTTTAACCTACATTTGCGGATGCAGTGATGTGCTGTGTTCACAGACAATGGTTTTTCGGTCTCTTCCTGTGCCTATGCAGTGATTTTCACCAAAGAATTGTGGCTGTTTATAATGCAGTGCTGCCTGAGGTCCCGAAGATTCCTGCCATCCAATATTGGTTTTGTCCCTTGCGTACAGTGATTTCTCTAGATTCTCTGCATCATTTAATGGTATTATGTGCCTTAGATGACGAGATCCCCAAGCTCTTTACAATTTTACGTAGAGAAACGTATTTCTTAAATTGTTGCACTATTTGTCTGCCCTGTCTTTCACAGAATGGTTTCTTTCCCATCTCTACTTCTGATTCATCCTCTCTGGGATGCTCTTTTTTTAACCAATCTTGTTACTGACCTAGTGCCAATTAACCTAATTAGTTGTGAGATCTTCCACACATTTTTTTTAGCATTACACAACTTTTCCAGTCTTATGCCCCAGTCCCAGCTTTTTTAAAACATCAAATTCAAAGTGGGCATATCAACTATAACTTTTCACACTTTCACTATCCTCGTGATCCACACTTTGGTGCATCATCATACAGCCCATTAGCACTTGTTCCATGGTTGTGCAGGATTTAAATGAAGTTGTCAGTTAACTCACTGAGGTTTACTCACGATATTAATCAAGGCATGATAATTAGTCTGGCAAAATTCACTCTTTTCCGTTCAGTGTGTCTCATCTGAATACAGGATTCACAGATATCATGAGGTCTAGGAAAGGATCCTCCCATAGCCAACACCACCATCACAGACCAGTGTATGCCTGATGAAAGTCATCCTCCAGTGCTGTGGGGAATAAAGGTTTGTAATTATGATTTTGCACCTGAGATTTCAATCTCCAATTTGAATGCACTGAGTTTTATAGAGAGCAAGAGAGAGATTTTGATTAGGTCCTTCTTTTTCATCTAGAAGACAGGACATACTCTTGTTTTTCCTTTCCACCATCCCCCATCTCCCTTTTCCTGAATACCCTCTCCTCTCTTTCTGACCTTGGTGGCTGTTAGTCACCCTGTGCACCTTTGTTAAACGAGGGACGACAAAAAAGAAAGGGACTGCACATTGATGACAAAAGGTTATGGCAGTTTGTGTTTTCCTGGAAATGTAAAACAAAGTTATCGTAGTCATGAGGTGGTTGTGAGATTGGTCCCAAGGAGTTCAAAATGCATATAGATTACTGCCTTAAAATGCATACCCAAAGTCATATATTTTCAAGAGATGGCCCTAAGCATAGTCTAGTAATGCTGAACAGTTTTTTATTTTTTATTCAATCAATACAAAATAGTGCAGGCTTACAAGCTCAAGAACATAGTATGAATATTATGAAAATATAAAAAATACTTCATTAAAATACTAAGTCTGTTGCTCTCTTTTAATTACAAACACTAAGCAGAATATAATTGATTGCATTGGTTGTCACCCTATTCACTCAACATTTGGTAGAAACACAGTTGGAAGCAATTACAGCCTTGAGTCTCTACCAGCTTTGTATCAGGACACAGCAATTTATGCCATGGTTCTGTGCAAAATTCCTGAAGCTGGTGGACGTTTGGTAAACAGGTCCTGAACTCTTTCCCGATATTCTCAATTGGATTGAAGTCCAGGCTTGACCACTCCCGGACATTAACTTGACTTGTCGAATTTTCTTGGTTTTAATCCACTCCAGTGTGACTTTGGCTGTATGTTTGGGGTCATTTTCCTGCAGAAATATATTATCCCCCATTGCCCCAGGTCTCTTTCAGACTTCAACAGGTTTTCTTCCAGGATTTCTGTGTAAATTGCTGCATACATTTTCCCTCTATCTTTACAAGTTTTCCAGTCCCTGACACTGAGAAGCATCCCCATTGCATGATGCTGCCACCTTGCTTCACAGTTGGTATGGTGTTTTCAAAATGTTGTGCAATGCTAGGCCAGCTGCAAACATAGAGCTTAGCATTGAGGTTAATTTCCTCCCACCTTGAATTAAGGTAAATTGCAATCATCAATTCAAACCCTTCCAGTTGCACACATTTCCTCCATCTGCTGGTCAAGCAGTATACAAAAGCTGGATATTTTTTATCTTTTAATATTTAAATGTAAGCAATGCAATTTAGAACAGCCCAATGATTCCTTGCACATGTGCTTCTGTTCATATTTGAAAATGTATATATAATTTAATGTATTTTTAGCAAAAATGTTTTGACAAAGTTAGTTGGACCACTTAGAAATGCTATCATGTAAAGAAAACAGTAATTGTACCCATGACATTCCCCACTTGCTTTCAACCAATGCATTTGAGTTAAACTTGTTGTCTGCATTGTGTACCTGGGAGTGGATTGCCTGTTTAAACACGGATGCTACACTCAATATGCCAATGTATGTGTGTGTGTGCCTTGTGTAAGAAACAATACATACCATTACACTTTGACTAGATTTTATAAAAGTGTATGAAAAAATGTAGGACATGTATTTTTAATATGATACAATTATTCTAATTTGGATATTACCTTATATCACAATCAATTTGGTTGATTACAATGTATATTTCTTAACATTATGTTAGCACACTCAAACTCTGACATTAAAGACATGTAATCAACCAACTCACACCAAAATATACAAACACACACACAGACTCACACACACACACACACACACACACACACTTGCAAGCAACAAATTATGCAAACAAAGATATGCCTAACACCTTAGTCAGTGTTTTTCCACATCCTAAAGCCCTTCCTTTGAGGTGAGCGAGAGGTAGATTGAGGTAAGAGGAAGGGAGGAATAGAGTGGTGTAGAAGATGAGGAGGGAGAGAAGGGAAGGGACAGTCCCACTGATAAAGAGTCAGCTGGCTTTGTTGGAGCTGTTCATCATCTCTTCCCCTGTGACTGTTGCCTGTAGACCCGAAATGGAAGAGAGAGCAGCGAGAACAGTGATAGATGCAGCCCCTATTGAGAGTTCTGCCTCCTGTGTTGTCCAGATGTGACAGCCAGACACTCCCAGCCCTCCACCATGGGGACCTCCAGGTCCTGGTGAGGCCTTCTGACAGAACAGCTCAGCCCACAGACAGCAGCTCCACCGCTCTGCTGTGCCCTCACCCAGACATGTGAGCAACACGCACCGCTTTTGTTTACACATTACATTTTGTTTACCGTTTGTGTTTGTTTTCTCTTTGTTTTGTTTAGACATTGCTTTAGTTGGTCTCCCGTGACAGTCACTCTGGCACATTTTGAAATTGTAGAAAATGACATCCAAGCAAAAAAATGGCATACCTCCTGATGTGAATTTTGCTTGTTAATACACTTTGTTTAAAAGGAGTATTTTAATTTATTTCTTTATGTTCTATATTTTGTATTGTTTTTATTTTCTTGTTGTTTTAACTTTGACAGAAGCTCTTAATAATGAAACCATTCTGTGATTGAGCTCCACAATTAGCTCTTTGCTCAATGACTTAGCCAGAGTTCCATCCATTATGAATGAAGCAGGGATAGGAGTGAATCAAAGTGTAACTGAAGAAGCCCCGACATAGTAACTCATGTCACTGAACATTTGACTTTGCTTTAGTAATGCTTAACACAGGACTTTGACAGAGGTAAGATTTTCCCTATCCTTCATTCTGCATTGGAGATAGACAGAGAACATGGGTTAGGGGAATGAGAAAGGGAGAAAAGTCGAGTGCGTGTGTGTTGTGCATTTGATTGCGCATGTGTATTTCCGTAGCAACTACTTCTGTTGGCACACACTCAGAGGAAAATAGTGCATTGTTACCACTAATTACCCACTGCCTGCCCATATTATCAGTGTGTGTGCAGGACCCCGACGGTTCCTGGCTTTCCCTTCTCCTTCTGTGATAACCTTCCCCCCCAGTCCTCCCCCCAACAATCTGAAGGTTCAGGGGGGACCTGCTAGCACCGCAGCCCGGGGGGGCTGGGGTGGGGTGAGCTGGGCACTGGCATCCTGAGGACTGGGCATTTTACGGATGGGAAGTTACAAGTGAATAAACAAAGGAGTCTGCATCCAGGAAGCGTTAATCACTGCCACTAGCATTAGAGTAATGAGGCCTGATGGACGCACACTTCAGAGGAGGGGGGTGGAGCTTTCCTCAGACAGGCCTGATCAGACACACGCATACAGAGATCCCTCCCCCTTGCGCCGCATTTTCTGCCACTCCTCTAACCATCTTAGCTACACTCAGTGTAGAATTGATGAAATATCAGTCTCTTTTTAATTGTTTTCTTATTTTCTTTCTTTTTTCTTGAGGATACCAAGGATTCGGGTGAACCAAGGCGCTATGTTTCTAGGAAACCATGTACAAATGAATCACGTGGGCCATCATTCCATCATTCCAGACTCCAGTTATTATTCTGGTTGGTGCAGAAGCATGTGTTAGCAGACAGGCCACAGAAGTACAATTTTTACCTCAAATGTTTTCCAAACGGTTCCACCTTGATTTTTAATTCATCTTGCTCTTGTTAGCAGATGTTTTTGTGTTTTTAATGAAAACAAGAAAGGGAGAGAGCCTGGATTTTACATGTCATGGTTATTGGATCAGAACTAGTATGTACCAAAATGGAAAAGCACTCCCGTGGTGTTAACATACAGTGCAGTTTGAAAGTACAGTATGTGAACCCCTTGGGCAGTTATATGCTATGGGTTAAACTGGATAAAATATTTTGAAACATACAAATATCAGATATAGCCATGAATAACAAACATTCCTCTCTATCATCCAGGCTGTTTTAACCCCTAAGTTCTCATCACTTTTCTTTGTGAAACCAAATACAGTTTGACTGTCAGTTTTAGTACCAGTCAAATTCACCAAAGCTGCTTGCTCTTCACTGATGTAGCTTGAACGGAACGAAAACCACTTGGCTCTCTTGGAGGGATGATGTCACCCACAATAAAATGTAATCAGCATGATGATCAGCATGATAATACACCTCAAAATCACATTGTTATACGCAAAGAAACAAAGTGAATTATGCTACATCTTAAAAATGTTACGTTTATGCTTTATAGAATTACGCTATATAGAATTAAATAAATCAAGAAATGAAAGAGTTCGTGGATAAAACCTCTAAAGGGTTTTTGTTGCAACCACCATTTTCAGATAAAATAGGTCTTGGTGAACCTTTCAAAGATGTTTGCATTTCAAACCTTTTAAGAATCAAAGAGTTCTTGGTAGCACACATCATACAGGTTTCTCCTTAATGATGTGTAAGTCCCAACCCAGATGGTGTTGAAGTAAGTGTGAATGGATTACAATATACGTCAGTATTGACTAGATCTCCTTTCTTTCAGAGCTGCCAAGGAAGGGAGAAAAATAAGTCAATTTGGGAAGCAAATTATGATGAAATATGTTTTGAATGACACTGCTGGACATACATTTTCCTAAAAGAAAACATACATGTACCCATACAAATACATAAAAGCATTTCGTTAGATGTCATGTCATCACATATTAGCTGAATATTTGTTTAAGAATGCACACATTACCCCAATGTCAGTTTACAGTTGTGCTCAAAAGTTGACATACCCTTGGAGAATTGGTAATGTACAGTTGTGCTTACGGTCATTGTTGCGCTGGAAAGTCCAACAATGTCCCATGCGCATCTTTCATGCAGAATGCAAATTGCCAGTATTTTCTGTTAACATGCTTCATTCATCTTGCCATCAATTCTCTAAAGATTCCCTGTGCCTTTAGAGCTTACACCCCCCGCAAAACATCAGTGGGCCACCACCATGCTTGACAGTGGTGGGGATGGTATTCTGTTCACTGTAGGCCTTGACGACCCCTCTCCAAACATAGCGTTTATGGTTGTGACCATAAAGCTCTATTTTGGTCACTTCACTCCAAATTACAGTGTGCCAGAAGCTGTGAGGCGTGTTAAGGTGTTGTCGGGCATATTGTAACCAGGCTTTTTTTGTGGCAATTGCACAGTAAAGTCTTCTTTCTGGCAACTCGACATGCCGCTCATTTATGTTCAAGTATCGTCGTATTGTGCTTCTTGAAACAACCACACCGCCTTTTTCTGTGGGTTTTTCAGTTTTGGCTGAAATCTTTCTTGGTCTACCTGACCTTTGCTTGGTATCAAGAGATCCCCAAAATGTCCACTTCTTAATATTTGATTGAACCTTTTGTGTTTTTATAAAGATCCATTACCTTGTTACACAGGTCTTTTGACAGTTATTTTCTGATTCCCATGGCTCAGTACATATCCTGCTCAGTGCATCCACATGAGAGCTAACAAACTCATTGACAATTAATATACAGACACTAATTGCAATCTAAAAAGCCATCGGTGTGAAAAATCCATTAGTCTTTAATTGCCATTAACCTCTATTTGCCATTTTCACCCTGTGTGTTTGTAACAAGGCCAAACATTCAAGGGTATGTACACTTTTAATCAGGGGCACTTGGGTGATTTCTGTTATCATTATCATTCAAACAGAAGCCAAACAACTATTTGATGATCAATGGCTTCATATGATCACTATACCAAATCAAAGCCATATTGAATTGGGTTGCCTGTGTTTGCTCAAAATTACTATATCCGAATTAGGTTGCATGTGTAAATGAATCTGTTAAAATGCCCAATGATGAAAATATTGAATGGAGGTTATGATAGGCTCAGAACGTGTACCAAAATCTTTCTTTCCCATTAAACCTATTTATAGGTTTATAATTTTGCCCAATATAGCCCATTTTCTTTTTAAATTATACCAAAAATATTATCAAATTGTAGGCAAACAGAAGTTCGATTATTCTCGATGTTTCAGGTAGGACAGATTAAGTGCCAATCACTTCCTTAGGTGCACTCATTGGTTACATGTGCATGTTTCACCACCTAAATAATTCCAGCGTCCAGACCACTGTACCACAGACCACCGCAAACTGATGACTAGAAATAGATTGGAAAACGTCAAATGACATTTGATATGTGGCCTCATCCTGTAAGCTTGGTCTCCATCTTCTTCCTAGGTATCATTTATGTGTTCTTGTTGAAGAACACAAAAGTCACTCATATTCTTCCAAGTAACATTTCACACTGGTGTAATCATCTGTAGTTTCCTTGGCCTATCATTTTCATTGTTTGTTGTGTGATTCACTTTTTTGTGTGATGGTCTTCTGTATGGTGTGGTTCACCTCACTCCTGTCTACTGTAATTCACAAGGGATGATTATCAGGCTATATTAATGCACCGTACATTAGACTCAAAGCAATTCAGAATTATCACTTTTACCTCAAGGAAAGTGGAAACCGACCAGGGAGCAGAGAAGCAGCGAGAAATGGAAAAAAAAGGAAAATGTTGTTGTTCCAGTAAAGGCAAAGAAGAGGTTGTTGCTGCTTCTGTATCTGCTGCCTGTCTCCTTCCCTTTTGTCCCCATTTCCTGTCAGGTGACCGTTGACCTGCTCGTGGTCGGTACTCCTCTCCATGGTTGGTTCCCCTAATTGGAGTCATGATGCAGATGCTTGGGCAGCTTGAGACAGGCAGACACAGCACACCTCCACTGGGACTGAACCAACACAGGAAACGGAAAGGTTGGGTTTCTTAAAGTATCCAATTGAAAAATGATACAACTTAAGACTATCCCAATCATAGAACTGTGATAATAGACCCAGAGTTTTCACATTATGATGATAAAGCATTAATGTTAAAGCAATTTAATTAGAAGGTATTCCAACTTCTGTTGCTACATTCAAGTGTCTATTCCAAAAGATGCAAACGGCCATCACTTGCATGAAACAAAGACAATTTGATGCCAATTTGATGCCAACAATGTAGCAGTAAGGTTCTTAATTAAAGTTTGTTTAGGCCCTAGGTTGAATAACCTGTCTCTCCATGCTTTCCTCTACCACTAAGCCTGTCGGGCCTGGAGCACCAAACAACTAGATAGAAACAGAGCAATGGAGCCTGCCATCAGATAACCTCCTTATCATAATGAAGAGAGGGGCTACTGCTCCACTGTGCCCTATAAAGCTATTATCCATGCTTCCTATCATCCAACCCACTTTGTTCTTCACTAACATTTAAATGGATATTAGCCGTTAGCCACAAAGGCACCAAACTTCCATGCTTATTGCTAATCTGTTTTACTCTGCAAGTACGCGGTATGGCTGGACTGACCGTTGTTAGTGTTGGAACCTCCATTTTGATGTCCATGAACTGGTTTAAAGGAAAATAATGGCTGTGCATACTGTTATTTACCAGGTTGTAGGTTTGCTTTCAGGAATCCTATGGCCGGGAAAGAATATTCTGATCCAAAGGTAGCCTAGCATTCGGAGCATAAGATTAGTGGCTTAAATATTGCTATAAGTGGAAGCTAATGAAACTCCTCTCAAACAAGGAACATTTCATGGTAACTTCGGGGAAGAAGCCATGGTAAACAGATTGGGAATCTTTTCATTGATCGCATTTCACACTCTGTTGAGCCAAAAGTATGATGCATGGATGTCAACCCTAATACATGTTAATGTCATTGTCATCAATCCACTGCATTACAACTTAAAGGATAGAAAGGTAGAATTTTACAGTCACTTTTTCTTACCATGAAACGGACAGTATTAAAATGTCATGCAATGAAAACAGCTGAATATAGCAGCAATGACAAATTTCACTGTTTTTGATACAATGAAAACCAAAAGTACAGACATTGATCCATTGGGCGGGATTTGAAATGATACAATGACTATTGGGTTAGAATACAGCAGCAGCGGGATGTGTGCAGACGTGTACAGAATCAAGCTTGTGTTTTTAGATACAACCAAATGCCTCTAAACTCCTTCGAAAGTGCTTCATCTGGCGGTCATCTGCCAATGAATGCAGACAGACAGGTCAGTCACCCAATCGAAATCCAACTGACTGTGCCATTCACATGCCTAAAACTAAAGACAAAGAGATAAGTAACTGAAGATAGTTTGCTTCAGTACAGGTCTGGCAGAGTATCACCAGGTAAGAGACCCTGCATCTGGTCATGTTTATGGGTCACTAACTTAATGCAATCATTGTCTATAACAGAATTCAGTAAGGTACTAAACATGACAACTGTACTCCACATAATGTAAATCTGTCCAAAAACTTACTGCAATATGTGATCCATTGTATGGATCCAATTCCATATGTTTGCATAGTAGAATATAGACATTCAGTGCTATTAAGGGCATTTTTTGTTATTCATCTTGATTTAGATTAATTTATTGATATAATGTTGATACATCTAGCTTCTGGCATTCTGCAGTCGGAGAAATACAAAAGGAATCCTGTTAATCTGGGTATCCATTTAACATGTGTGTAGACAGCAGAGGAAAGACATGAAAGACCCATGCTTATCCCAGTACAACCACTTACATGGTTAATCATAGAGTGTGGTTTATGACCATACAAACAGACCACACTTCTCATAGGCCATTCATTGTCTCTTCCTTAGACACTAAGAGAAAAGGCTGTTACTTTGGAAAACATGGCTTTACAAGCCAGTGTTTTTGTTATTGTCATTAATGCTTTTGTTTGCTTGGGTTTTCAATTTCCTCTCACAGCATTCATAGGTTTATCTGTCGATCAGCATGAAGGGGAAGAACAGTCAGGGAGAGAGCAATATTGGAGGAGAGAATTAGAGACAATGAGTAGAGCAAGGGACATAGAAAAAGAAAGAAATGAAAGGTGAAAGAAAGAAAATTAGAATGAAAGAAAGAGCTTGAGAAATTCAGGGGTGCAGAGCCAAATTGAAGCGAGAGCACGTGCCCTTTTTCTGTGTGTATGTGAGTGGGTGCATTTTGAGGGGACTACAGGCACTACCTGGCAGTACTTAATGACATATCTATTGTTAGTATAACTGAGATATTTTGTCTTGGAAAATATGACCTCGCTGGTGTGTAGGGACACTCAGGCTGGTGTGTAGGGACACTCAGGCTGGTGTGTAGGGAGACTCAGGCTGGTGTGTGTGTAGGGAGACTCAGGCTGGTGTGTGTGTAGGGAGACTCACAGGCTGGTGTGTGTGTGTGTGTGTGTGTGTGTGTAGGGAGACTCAGTCTGGTGTGTAGTGAGACTCACAGGCTGGTGTGTGTGTGTGTGTGTGTGTGTGTGTGTGTAGGGAGACTCAGACTGGTGTGTGTGTAAGGAGACTCACAGGCTGGTGTGTGAGCGTGGGTGAGATTATTGTTCTCTCAGACTGTCTGGTTTTAACGGTGCTCTCAGTTTCCAAGCTTGGTTTCGGATTTAGCATCAACATTTTGTGTCTGTGTGTTCATGCACCTTTGTGTGTTTGAGAAAGCAACTGTTAGTAAGAGAGAGACTGTGTACTGCAGGTCCTTCTAGGCCCAGTGTACAGACGGCCAATACATCACATCCTCTTTACAGTGTTTCCATGTGACTCATTTGCATGTCATTACAGGTTTGTTTTATAAGTGAGTGGCTATTAAGGAAGCTGCTCCATAAAACCCCTGTTAAAATGGAAGAACGCAGCAATACAGCCTTTAAAGAGCCAAGAGCCTCCTCTCCTCCACAACCACCTAACGTGCCAGTTGAGGGTAAGAGAGATAGGAGTGAAAGGGAGAGGGAGCAATGTTTTAGACACTTTTAGAAAGCCAGCTGCTCTTTCCTGTGGGGCTCACACATCTGTCGAGTTTGTTAATGACAGCAAAATTAATGCGCTCCCATTTCTTCACGCAAAATCCCCCTCCCACCCTGCCTTTCTCTCCCCTCTCATCCCTCCTCCCTCTCTTTACACATCTGGAGCTGATTCGCTGGGACCTGGTATTGTCCCCATCTGTGAGGGAACAACGCAGAACACAGCCCCCCCCCCCAGCAGCTCTAGGACAGGCATGGATCCTACAGAGGCCCGGGGAAGGAGGAGGCCGGGGTAGGAGCGGAGCTGGCCCTCCTGACCTATTCTGTCAGGATGATACCAGTGCTGGCGCCGTTTGAACAAATATAACTCAAGCTCATCCTCGACTAGACATGGCTGCTCTTCCTCAGTGACCACACAATAATGAATGAGGCAGCATAATCCTGCCGGTTCTACCACATTCCTAGAGTACTAATCCAGGAAGTTAAAGTACTAACCACGCATTTGTCATCCCCAATCTGGCAATTCAGTATGTAGTAGTCCCCTATCCTGTTCAACCGTGCTATCTTCTCCACTGGATTCCAGATGAAGCTCACATCCACTAAAAACCATGCTGCGAGCCTAATAAGTAGCCAGTGAAGCTGCTTATAAACCCTACATACTTACTGAAGCTCATCTTTCAACAACCTCTGGGATATCAGTTCACAATCCGACCAGTGAAAACTCTTCTTTTTCTGGGATTATAATGATAGAAGCAACTTCCCTTTTAAGCTGGGATAGCATAGTTGTCATGAGGTGAAACCCCTGTCCATGTACCGTGTCAATCATCTGTCTGTCAGACTTGGTTTTGACTGATAGGGGTTAGGTGAGGTTTGTAATTAACTACACTTAACCTGGAAATGAATTTAAACCCATGTTTCCCACATCTGCCTATTTCCCAGACTGAACAGGGCACTGTAGTAAGAGACAGCCACTTGGCAGTAATAGAAAAGATATTTATAAAAATGTCCCAGAATCCCATGAAGACATTGAATAAAACAATCATAACAACCAGCATCAGTCAGATGTGGCAGTTGTGGAGTTTGACCAGAGTAGAGGGTGTGGAGTAAGGCCAGAGTAAAGGGTGTGGAGTAAGGCCAGAGTAGATGTGGAGTGAAGCTGGAGTAGAGGGTGTGGAGTCAGACCAAACTAATATGTGTGGAGTTAGGCCAGAGTAGAGGGTATAGAGTTAGAGCAGACTAGTGGGTGTAGAGCTCAGTCATTTTAGTGGGTGTAGAGTGAGGCCAGTAGATTAAAGAATACAGTAATGGATATGAATATAGCAATAAATAATATACGTCATTATGGAACAATGTAGTACTTAATATTATTCTTCCCTCACCATCTATTGTATTGAATACTTAATGTTGAGTATTAAAATGACAGTACTGGTAAACGTAGACCTTCCAATCTCGTCAAAACTAGCCATTAGGTGGGCTTTGGCTTGAATATTTGCACTGATTTCCTAATTGAGGCACAATGGGCAGTTTGTAGATTCCATTCCTTTAAATCATAACATGTTTTAGGCTGTTTCATTTGAGACAAATTAGGAATGTGGATAAGCCTTTCAGTCACTTCAATCCCCACCACCTTCTCAGTCTCTCTCTTTCTCACTCTCTCACGCTCTTCTACCGAATATCAACCTAACATTCTAATTTCATTGATTTCCGTCTGATAGTCTGGCAGAAGATTGTACAACCACACGAACTTTCACCTTCATCCCTCTGTCTTTTCCTACAGGTTGGCTCTGTTTGCTCTGTTTCCCCCTTATGTGTCGTTATCCTCTTTCTCCCATTGTTACTTCTCTACCTCCTCTGTCCCGCTCTCAGTCCAGGCTTCCACTTTCCCCTTTTCCTCTCTCCCTCTTCTCTGCCCCCACCTTCTCCCTCCCTCCCTCCCTCCCTCCCTCCC